>CAUYLG010002984.1:0-116612 GCA_963573385.1 Cacajao melanocephalus
TATGGTTGCAAAAATGATAAACTTCAGAAATTCTGTACAACAAAAGAAGCAATCATTAGTGTGAACTGGCAACCAATAGAATGGGAATAAATTTTTGCAATCTACCCACCTAACAAAGGGCTAATATCCAAAATCTACAAAAACTACAACAGATTTACAAGAAAAAACAACCCCATCCAGAAGTGGGTGAAGGATACGAACAGACACTTTACTAAAGAAGATATATATGAAGTCAATAAACATATATAAAACTGCTTATTGGTGTCTTTTCTTATACTTTGCTTGGAACAGTTAGAGTCAGTAATGTGACCACCCCATACTCCATCTGCAGATAAGAAGTCTATGAAGGAGTTTCTTTCAGTCTTCTTCAGGCAACCATGTATCAGGGGAATGGTACTCTATTTCTGGTTCTAGGTGAATTTGATTAGGCCTAACCAGTAATTCCCTACTCCATTAACAGCGACTGGTTCAGAGAATTTGGCTTAAACCAGTGAACATTTGTAATATGTGATTGCAACTGTGACTAGTTAAGGGTGAGTATGGTTACCTGAGTTGACCAAAGTCTTTTAGGAAGCTTGGAGGAGATGTTTTCCCCTCTTCCACAGATATAAACAAGAAAGCATGTTGCCATGTAATTAATGCTGACATCTACCTTCTGACCAGGGGTGAGCAAACCTGAGGGCAATGCTTTTATGCTAAAGGCAGGCAGCTGAAAGGGAGAGTGAAACATTCCCAGAGCTCTGACTTTTGCATGAGAGTATTAACCTTACCTCTGGATCTGTTGTGAGAAAATACATTTCTTTATTGTGTGCTATTTCTGTAGCTTGTATTTAATAGTTGAAATGAGATGTATAAAAGGAAACAGAAAAGTAATTTTACATTTATTACTACACAAGCAATAAATAACATAAAAAATACAGATAAACAGAAAGAAAGTATACCTACCATCAAGGAATAACCAAGGTTAGCATATTATAATGTCATTCTAGTTGTCTTGCTATGTATATACATGCATATATCTATATGTACTCTCCACTAACAAAGGGTTATATTTTTATTTTTTAACATTTAAAAATTTTAATTAAATTTACATAAAATTCCTAGAGATAGTATAGAGTATTTCCATATACCCCATTCCAAGTTAATTACATTAGCAGAGCACAGTTGTTATAATTAATGAACCAATATGATACACTGTTATTAACTAAAGTCCATACTGTATTCATATGACCCTAGTTTTTACCCTAGGTCCTTTTTCTCTTCCAGGATCTCATCCTGGACAGATATGTTCTATGTAGCCATCATGTCTCTCTAAGATCCTCTTGGCTGTGATAATGTCTGAGACTTTCCTTGTTTTGAATATCTTAATGGTTTTAAAGAGTACTGGTTAGGCATTCTGTAAAATGTTACTATATTTGAATTTGACTTATTTTTTTTCTCATACTTAGACTTGGGTTATGGTTTATGGGAGGAGGACCACAGAGGTAAAATGTCATTTTCAACACCTTCTATCAAGGGTACATAATGTCAACATGACTTATCACTGTTGATTTTGACCTTGATCACCCACCACAGTAGTATTTTTCAGTGTAAAGTGTACACTTTCTTTCCCCTTTCCATATTATACTTTTCGAAAGGAAGTCACTATGTTTGGTCTACATTTGGGTTGTGAGGGGTTGTGCTTTACCTCCTGGAGGGAAGAATATCAACACAAATTATTTGGAATTATTCTGCTTGGGAGAATATTCTACTTTCCTCATTTAGCAAAGTGTAATGTATTTAATCAGCACATACCTACACTAAACAATTTACTGTGTCTTTCCATGTCATAAGATTTGTATCATTACTTAACTGGCTGTCTAGTATTATGCCATGTGTGTGTTATAATTTTTTTAACCAGTATCTTAACATTTAATTAACGTTAACACCATGCCTTTTATCTTCTTATATAAACATTACAATAAATATCAAGAAACTTGAGAAATTTGGGGGAAGGATTCATGCAACAAACGTAAGCTGACTTTGAAGCATGACAGAAATTAGGAAGAAATGGACTATCTCAAAGGTGGAGAAACATCCAGGTATCTAAGGAACTATCTCTGTGGCTTAGCACTATAGGCCACTTATAAAACAAGTATTGAGGGCCTCAGATAACCTCAGATCTAAAATTCATAACTACAACTCAACGAGACAGTGATGTGCTCTCTTTATAGGTTCCCACACAAAGACAACATGCTAGGGTGTTTTGTTCACCACAGCATGACCTAGAGCAGAAGCTCCAGATTGCATTTGTAAGTTAATTGTTTGTAGTTAGTCTTCATTGTAATCCTGAGGGTGTCCCATCCCCAGATACAAAAATAAAATAAGTGTTTGTGGCCACCCTTTGTGTACAAGATTGCCAACATTCCAGGCAGAGGTACAGAGCTGTCCATAGAGGATATGACCCAGACATCAAGTGAATCTCAATAAGTACATTTAAATAAGTTGGGTGCAAAGCATACCCTTCCAATTCAGGTTTCTTCCATAGCCATCCCCGGGTTCAGGTTGAAGATGGTACTTAGGTACCTCCAGTCCCACAGAGAGTGTCAGGTGTGGGATTGGAGCAATCATTCTGTAGCCCTCAGAAGGGTGAGGTAAATTCAGTGATCATGCCTAGATTGACTCAATCATTAAGACTTAAAGAACACCTGACATGTGACTCAGTTGGAGTGAAGGGTGACATTTGTTGACAGGCTTCCCTAAGACTTTGATTGGTGGTTGAGTATACTTTTTTTCTAAAGTTCCAGTGAGAGAGAACCAGAAGAGTTCCCCAAACTTCAGTTCCAATGGATTTTGAGGGCTTAGCAAGCTAAGCTTCTCCATTGCTCCAGAAGTGTGAGGAAGAATTATGCTTATCCAGAATCCAGAATTGGTGAAGAGGAAGACACAGGTGAAGGGCCAAGAACAGAGTCAAGAGTTGAGGAGACTGTGTGAGAGAAGTTCTAGGAAGAGAGCAGCACTCTGTTTCCTTCCCCTCATTTTCATTCGTACACAAACACTACCCAGTAAATATTTTGTATCTGAAAAACCTTAGCATCACAAGTGATGGGCACAAATAACTTAATTGGGAAACAAATCTCAACGATAAGGGTTTCTCAAGTAATTATATCTCATTATTAACTGCTTAAGACATATTTCTTTATAGCTTCTTTTCCTGTATATATAATTTTTACTAAATCTCTTTTCCTTATTGAAAGGTAAATACATTAAATAAATTTATTGAATATATTTATTAAAGCATATCTATTGAATATATTTACTGAAGTAAATTTATTTACTTGTATTACACCAGAAAGCCCAAAGGCATGCAAGAAATATATTTAAAGGATATTCCTATACAGATTTCTTGAAAACAAAAATAAAACACAAAGAAACAGTGTGGTATATCTGATTTTATAGAAAGGGATAAAATGTCATCTACTTTTATGGACTAAATTGTCATTGCTTGGTATTTTATATAATATTGATTAATCTTTTTTTTTTTTTGAGATGGAATCTCACACCATCGCCTACGCTGGAGTGCAGTAGCACGATCCTGGCTCACTGCAACCTCCGCCTACTGGGTTCAAGTGATTCTCCTGCCTCAGCCTCCCAAGTAGCTGGGATTACAGGCACCTACCACCATGCCCAGCCAATTTTTCATATTTATTTAGTAGAGACGAGGTTTTACCATGTTGGACAGGCTGATCTCAAACTCCTGACCTCGTGATTCACCCACCTCGGCCTCCCAAAGTGCTGGAATTAAAGGTGTGAGCCACCGCGCCAGGCCTATAGTATTATTTAATCTTAAAGCCACCTTGATTTTTACAATAGTATGAGTAAGGTCTAGCCCCTGTAACACAAGTCAAAATAAAATTGTGTATCTGTCCCTCGACCATCACCATGAGAATCAGAATGAAACTACAAATTAACAGGGTAAAGAAATGTGAATACAACACAATAAAAATCTATAAATGAAACATAAAATAGGTAAGTATAAAGCTACTAAATTGCAGGACTAAACATTACAACACCATGACCATTTACAATTAGTATGGCTAACAGAAAATGAGTTAAGGGATGAAAAGGAAGTTAGGAGCTTAAGTTTACAAATTCCCTTATTTTTATATAGCCAAGAGCCAATAGATATAAATTTGAAAATATAAAGAAAAGTTATGTTTTGTTCATATTTCTTTCATATTTTCTTTTTTCCTCCTTAGGTTTGGTGGGATCTAATTTTTAGGAATTAATATCTTTTAGGTAAAAAAGCACTTAAGAGTCAGTGGTCCCTTTGATTTTTTTTCAATTTGTAAAATATTTACAAATATCAAGTTATTTTTAATACATTTTAAATTTTAAGGTGACATGAATACAATCCCATTGTATCTTTCCCTTTTATATCTGTTTAGATATGTAAAAAGTCTGAGATGATGTTTGTAAAACATTGGGAACATGTTTCTTGATGGTAGCATTTGGGGGCTTGGTAGTTTCTTTTTTTTTGTATTTTTTGGTACTTCTATGTATTGAATTTGTAAATTTCTAAAATTCACATATCCCACCAAATATATAGATGTACAAATTAGATATAAATATAAAAAATAGAAACATGCACCATACCTTTTATGTATACACATCCACAGATATGTAAACACATAAAGTCTAGAAAACTTAAGTTCACTGTTTTACCTGGGAGATGAGGAGCAGGAGTATTAGGGGAAAAATGAACACGTTTACTCTGAATATACTATTTGCATTTGTAATATAATCATACATTTCTTTTGTAATTTTTAAAGTATAACTTCTAATTAAGAATAAAAATAAGTTAAATTTTAAGAAAGGTACTTTTTTCCATCACAGGCTTGATTTTATTGTATTGGTAAAAGCTCAAAGACAAAGATGGACTCCTTGGTAAGCTCTCCAAACCAGCTCAGGGTAGAGAAAACGTGTACTTTATAGGCTGTTTTATCAGGAGTGTTTCCTCAGATTGTGTGCTCTATATTCCCATAGAAATGCATGAGAGGTTATTTAGACACAAAACACCCTGTGTTGACCAAGCACTCCCAGATCTACTTAAAGACAGAATAGAGCAGTAGTTACATAATAAGCATACATGCCTTACTGGGCATAGACATATTTTAAATAAATTTGGGAGAAAACCTATAACATTCCAAAAATATTTTTTCTATGAAAATGACATTCACATATTGAATTCTTTTGGAAAGCATATTTTCTTTATGTCTCATCAATCCAAATGATAAAAACAATTCAGAGTGCCTGACAGGTAAAACTTGACTATAAGCCAGACTTTATTCTTTTCTTTTACTAAAGTTCAATAGTTTGAATATTGAATATCTAGAATGTGTGAGTTTTATAGAATATATCAGTGTATTTACATTAACAACTACTGAATTTAAAAAGTTTTATAGAATTAAAAACCTAAATGTTTTCAAGCAGTTAGAGAACGGTGCCATTAAAATGGTTCATGTACTATACATTCATGATTTTTAATTTAAATTTGAGTTTCAAATTTACTTAGTTTTTATTGGCCTTCAAAAAGCAACATATCAATATATTCTTCAGTTTTTCCAATAGATGTCAGTATCAAAAAAGAAAAGAGCTACTCTATCTTCCAGTACAAAAGGGAATATAATTTTCTCTTTTCAGTTTCATTTACTCAGAATTGCTGTACCTAGTGTAAGCAGCAATCTGACAAAAAAGAGCAGTTTTAACACACACAATGGTTATGATTTTTGGGGAAAATTCATATAATGTAGGGATTATGGTGTCTACAATTGAAGAAAACAACAAACATCTGAACGCTTTCCATATAATCCCTATTTCTTTTAGATACTTATTTATTTTTGGCTCTTTTATTCTCTCTTTCCTATCAGTATAAGGTCTAATCTCTCCTCTTTTGTTTATATCTCTCAATGATAATTCAGCCAATGATTTTTATGTCCAAAAAAAGGAGATTACATATTTCACATGGCATTTTAATCTTTAAAGCACAATATAATTTTTAAATGGTAATAACATTAGTAGTCCTTGTCATCTATCCTCTTTTCACTGTTATAGAACTTTAATTTACTTTTAAAAAAGCATCATATTTGGATTGAATATTTATGAGGATTTTCAAATTAATTAATCAACAAATATGGGATTCAAGACTGAAGAAAATTGCAAATCAAAAATTTTGTTGAAAATGGAGAAGGTATTTACTATGAAATTTGTATTACAGATCATCAGTATGCCCTGAGTTCTAATAAACTTTAATATGTCATACACATCACAGAGCAGATTTATTACTGATGCATGGAACTTCAGAACCGAGATCACAAGGAAGGAATAATACCTTCATATACAAAGAGTAGCAATGTAATGGTGTTGGGAGCAATAGTTAACAAAATTTACCTCATGTGTGCCGCTTTTTAAAAATTGCTGTCATTACACTAATCTAAATTTATCTTTTCCTATTTTTATACTTCAAGATTTATAATGACCTAATTTATCAAAAGCAAAATGAAAAACAGACACATACTGTCATTATTTACATTTCCTTTCACTGTGATTGCAGCATCAAAAAAGTTTTTTATCCTGTTTCTTCAAGCTTTATTCCTTTTTTTCTCTGCATAACGATGAAGACTGGAATAGAGATGGACTAAAAGACAAGCCATGTTCAAGTTTCTGATTTACAACTGACTCAGTTTTTTCCTTCAATATGAAAATATGCCAACTTCTTAGGATTAGAACTTAATATGTAAAGAAATGTTTCTTGTTTGCAATCAGAAAGGATATTTTATACAATGTATGGAGGCAGACAAGTTTTACTATCCACTTTCTCTCAAGAGAAACGACACATGAGAATAGTTTTTTTCCCTAGCTTTGTTGAGGTTATTTGACAAATAAAAATAATAGATATTCAAGGTGTGTAATGTGATGATTGGATATACTTATACATTGTATAATGATTACCAAAATCAAATCAATTAATATGTCCTTCATTAGACTTATTTATATACTAGTTGAATGGGGGCACTTAAGCAAATTTGTATTACTAAATTTCAAGTAAACAATAAAGAATTATTAGCTATAGTCAACATATTGTACATTAGATCCCCAGAACTTATTTATATTAAAACTGAATATTTGTACCATTTTAGAGAGAAATTTTAGTGTTACCGAAATCACAGGCTCTGACAGAATTTGCAGGATGCTATACACAAGTAAACAGAAGTGCAGACAATAGTTTCCGGAACCAAGAGTCAAAAAGACATGGGTTCTTATGACTTACCACTGGTTACCCATGAGACCAAGACACGCCATTTAATCTTTCACAACTACGTCTCTCATTCTTGCCTAGCAGATAAATCTTTTGTGAAGGTATTTTTAAAGAACTTCATAAACATAAAAAGGTAATACAAATCTAATGCTTTCAATATAAGGAGAGGAAAAATCATGATTTAAAAACATTGTTGATGGATCTAGATTACTTTTGCAGATGAGAGAATACATCTGTTCTCTCCAAATTCTTAGAAACAAAAGGGCATAACTCCATTGCTTTTAATTAGAAGACGTCTTTGCATTTGAAACATACCAAAAATTTTTTTAAATAAAGAAGTTAATATATTTGACATAATGAAAATACAGTTTTTTGTTTGCACAAACAAACGTCTCTCTGTTTTTTTTTTCTTTAAATTAGCTGCTTTTATTTTTATCAAAGATAAAACAATCTCACAGCCTGTCAACACTTCTGTTCTTCCAGAACAAATGCTCTTGCTGTTTTCTGGTTTTAGTTCCAGTTGTTTGTACCTCAATCTCTAATTTTTTTTGAAACGCTTTTTTTTTTAACTAACAAAAACATAGCTATTGTCTGCTGATTTCTTCTTCTGATAGCAAAGTAACAAGTTCACATTTGTTACCCAGTACACTTATTCCTAAACCTCCACTTTTTAGCCATTTGTCATAAATAGCATGTCTTAATCATACTCTGCAAAATAGAAGATTTTAGCTTTTCCATCATTCTCTTCACTTTTTAAATCCCCTTTCACTTTCCTGCTTATGGTTAAAACCTCCAGTTTTATAACTCTAAGGTAAATACATATACTCTCCATTCAACAGACACAGTTACATTGTCTACTATTTCTATTGAGAGATTCTTTTTTTTTTTTTTTTTTGAGACCAAGTCTCACTCTGTCACCCAGGCTGGAGTGCAGTGGCACGATCTTGGTTCACTGCAACCTCTGCCTCCCATGTTCAGGCAATTTTCCTGCCTCAGTCTCCTGAGTAGCTGGGATTACAGGCGTGTGCCACTACGCCCAGCTAATTTTTGTATTTTTAGTAGAGATGGGGTTTCACCATGTTGGTCAGGCTGATCTCAAACTCCTGACCTCGTGATCCACCCACCTTGGCCTCCCAAAGTGCTGGGATTATAGGTGTGAGCCACCGCGCCTGGCCTCTATTGAGAGATTCTTAAAGGTAAAAATGAATAAAGAATGTTTACTATATAATGACATTGCTTTATGAGTCCAATGTCCACCCTATGTCTCTCAATAAAAAATATTTGGGACACAAATTAAATTTTCATTATATATCCCAATAAATAGTCAATTATCCCCAATGTACTAATTATATTATTTGTATTATGTACTCCACTCTTCTCACCCTTCCTGAAGCCTGCAGAACTCTTTCCTGCTCAATCCCCGTTAGTAGTACTTAGCATTATTCCGGGACATCCAGGTACTGCCATTTTGGAGGAGTCGAATATACTATTCCTGCCTTACCATCTCTTCTCTCTTTTTTTATTCATTATTTGGCCAGAATATGTCCTCAAACAACTCTCTAAGAAGGGAATTTTTAAGAGAGATATTCTGAGTCATTACATAATTAAAATATATTGATTCTAACTACTGACTTCATTGATAGATTGGCTGATACAGAATTCTAGGTTGAACTTCCTTTTCTCTCAGGCCTTTGAAGGCATTATTGCCATGCTTTCCTGCAGAGTAATCCTTTTTAGAAGTCTGAAACTCATTTACTGCATCATCTGTCTTTCCCTCTGGAAACACCTGGTTCCTTAGTGCATGGAAATCTCATGGTGATGTGTCTGCTTGTAGATCTCATTTTGTTTTGTTCTCCTGTTTGTGTAAGTCAGTGTTTATCTTTTGTTTTGCTGCTTTTTCTCCTATATCTGGTGTTTTTTAGTGCCTCTTTCCATCTGAGAAAGCAAGTCTAATAAAAATGACTGTATGTACTTGGCACATAAGTGCAGCTTCTTGACTCCCACATTTAGATTTTAGGGGGACAAGAAGGAGAGTTATGTAACATTTTGCAAGTAGTAAATACGAGAATGTAGGAGGCTTTCTTCTAGCTTTAGTTTTATTTTTACTCAATTTTCTGCTGTTATCACAGAATACTAACATCTGGTAATTTATTTTTTTAAGTTTATTTGGCTTATGTTTCTGGAGGCTGGGGAGTTCAAGACCATGGCATGAGCATCTGGCAAAGGTCATCACATGGCATGAAATGGAAGGCAGAAGGACAGAAGGGCACTCAAGAATGTGAGGCAGAAGAAATCAGGCAGAACATGTACTTTTATGAGGAGCCCATTCCTGTGATAATAGCATTATTTTATTCATAACGACAGAGCCCTCATGACCTAATCACCTTTTAATGGTCTCATTTCTTAATGCTGTAACAATGACAGATTTCAATGCCATGTTTGGTGGGGACATTTGAACCATAGCATTCCTTCCAAAACTCATGTCCTTCTCACATATCAAAATACATTCATCCATCACAATAGAGGCCATCACATCATTTGGGAGCCATCACAATAGCTCCCAAAATCTCAACTTGTTCCAGCATCAAACCCAAAGTCCATAGTCCAGAGTCTCATCCAAATCAAAAATGGGTGAGACTAAAGGCACTCTCTGTCCTGAGGCAAATTTCCTCCAGCTGTGAGCCTGTGAAATGCAATTATCTACTTTCAGAAGATAATGGTGGAACAGTCATAGGATTGACATTCCCATTCTGAAAGTGAGAGCTATGCAAGAAGGAAGGGATGACTTGTCTCAAGTAAGTCAAAAACCCAAAAGGGAAAGCAGTATTAAGTCTTAGAGCCTAAGAACAATCTCCTTTGACTCCATTCCTAAATTCTGGGAATATACTGGGGCAGTAGTGGGGCCCTGGAGTCTCAGGCAGCCCTACCCCTATAGTTTCACTAGCTCAGCTCAAAATTTCTCTCTCTTGGGTTGAAGTTTCATCCTTATAACTCTACATTTCTGGAGTCTCAGAGAAAACTCTACTCTCGTGACTCCAGTAGGCACTGCCCTAATGGAGACTCTGTGGTGTCTCTGCTCCTGCAGCAGGTTTCTGCCTGAATCCACAGGCTATATGTGACATCATTTGAAATCCAGGTGGAGGCAGCTATACCACAGAGCTTTTGCATTCTTTGAGCCTGCATAATTATCAACCGATAGACACCGCCATGACTGTTACCTTCCAGAGCAGGAGATCAAGCCACACTCAAGCTCACTTGCTTTCCCTTCTGGGTTTTTGACTTACTTGAGATAAATCATCCTTTCCTTCTTGCATAGCTCTCACTTTCAGAATGGGAATGTCAATCCTATGACACTCCCACCACTATATTCTGAAAGTAGATAATTTGATATCACAGGCTCACAGCCGGAAGAAATTTGTCTCAGGACAGTGAGTGCCTTTAGTCTCACCCATTTTTTATTCAAATGAGACTCTGGATTATAGACTTTGGGTTTGATGCTATGAGTTTTTTTGTTCTGTGCTAGAATGAGGGGAGGACAGTCCCAAGATGGCTCTGGGTGGCAAACCTTTGAAGCATTCTCTGACGCCATCCCCCAAAACTATTTTGGTCTCCTAAAGCTCTGGGTTTATGATGGGAGGAAAGCCTCCAAGATCTCTGAAATGCCTTTGGGGTCTTTATTTTATTGTTGTGATGAATAACACCTGGCCGTCTTCTATCCACAGTAATCTCTTTAGCAAAAGGCTACTTACCCACACCTTTAGTGTTCTCTTTTGAATGTACATTTTTAAGTAGTCTGGCTGCAAATTTTCCAAATCTTTCTACTTTGCTTCCCTTTTAATTATAAGTACAATCTTTAAGTTATTTATTTGCTCTGGCATTTCACTGTATGCAATAAAAGTCATCATGTTGCTGCCTGAATACTTTGCTACTTACTTTTTTCATCTGACATTCCAGTTCATCACTCTTGAATTCTGCATTTCATAAAGTCCTAGAACATGAACACAATTCTGCCAAGGTCTTTCCTATTTTGTAATAAGAATAGTCTTTATTCTAATTTTTAATACTTTGTTCATTTATGGCAAGGTCTGAGACCTCACCAGAATGTCTTTTCTATCCATTTCTACCACCATTTTGGCTATGACCACTTAAATGATCTCTAAGAAGATTTAGACTTTCCCTACCCTGCTCTTCTTCTGACCCTTCACTATAATTGCACTTCATGCTTTATTCACAGCAACCTAGGCTGTTTCTAGTCTGTTTCTCCAGATTCTTCCAGCCTCTATCCATTATCCATTTCCAAAGCTGCTTCCACATATGCAGGTGTTTGTAACAGCAGCAGCCCTGCCTCTCAGGACTTGTTTTCTGTTTTAGTTCATTCTCTGTTTCTGTCACAGAATATCACAAACTGGGTAATTTATAAAGAAAACTTTGTTTGGCTCACAGTTCTAGAGACTAGAAAGCCCAAGAGCAAGGCACCAGCATCTGGCAAGTGTCATCCTATGATGGAAGGCAGCAAATGAAAGGGTGAAAAGGCTCACAAGCAAGGGAGACATAGACAAACCCGGGTTGAATTTATGAATTCAGCTCCTCTTATGTGACGCCCACTCCCGTGATAATGAACCCACTTCCTCAATAATACCATTAATCTATTCGTGAGGGCAGATCCCTCATGACATAATCACCTCTTAAAGGTTCCACCTCTTAATACTGCTACAAAGAAAATTAAATTTCAACATGAGTTTTGGAGAAGACATTCAAACCATAGTAGGTACCAATTCCTAAATTATTCAGAGTTCATTAGAGAAGAATTCTCACTTTTCCTTCCGTAAGGAGGTATCACCTGGCTATTTACATTTTATGCAAGTGCAGAGAGGTCTTTGACATAAAATTTCAATTGATTGTTACTTTAATGTTCACATTTTATTCCTGCTTTCTATTTCTACCAACAAAGATTCTTTAGGGACAAAACTACTTTCTCCTGAGGTAGAGCCCCTTCTACTTGCATTCTTCACTGGACCCAAATGAAAGTACTTTACCAGTCACTACTCATCTATGAATTGACTGTCTAACTTCCAAAAAGCTTCCATCTTTCTAATCATTTTCCTCTTATTCTACTCTTATTCTATTCATTGTTGTAGATACATACCTTTTATTCCATTGCTCTTAATGCTGTAGGTTTTCAGAAGAGGAGGTAAGCTTATAGATTCAATGTATTATATATACCATCTAAAACTGGAGCCCTCCCTTGTTCCTTCTTTAACTTTAATATTCACTATGATGGAAACATTCTAGACATTTTGGGAATATTATTTTTTAAGGGTAGTGTTTTGTTCTGGTTTGCTTTATATAGTTTTAGTAGTTACAACTCCTGAGAAAGCAAACAAGACACATTTTTACTGCATTGAGAGTGGATGACATAGAACCCAGGGATTTCCAAAGGTTTTAAGGGTGTTGTAGATAAAATTTATAATCTATTGTTATAGAGGAAACATATAGTGTGTACTCATACTGATAGCAGCATTATTCACAATAGCCAAAATATGGAAGCAACCCAAGGGTCCACCCACAGATGAAAGGACAAACGGAACATGGTACATACATAAGGAATATCGTTCAGCCCTGAAAAAGAAGGGAATTCTGATACAGGAATAAATTTTAAAAAATTACGCTAAGTGAAATAAGAACTATGTACATACAAACGGTTCAAATGATAAATTTTATCTTAAATGTTGTACCACAATAAAAAATTACTAGAACATATTCAGTAATACACTTTATTTTACTTATTTTATTATTTTTCTTTGGCAGGGGGCATATGTCACTCCGTTGCCCAGGCTGGAGTACAGTGGCACATTCTCAGCTCACTGCAACCTCTGCCTCCTAGGCTCAAGAGATCTTTCCCACCTCAGCCTCCCGAGTAGCTGGGACTACAGGTGTACACCACCACACCTGGCTAATTTTTGTATTTTTGGTAGAGACGGGATTTCACCATGTTCCCCAGGCTGGTCTAGAACTCCTGAGCTCAAGTGAATGACCTGACGTCGCCTCCCAAAGTGCTGGGATTATAGGCACGAGCCACTGTGCCCAGCCTCAATAATAAACTTTGTATTTGTGTGTTCTCACATTGCTATAAATACCTGAAACTGGTTAACTTATAAGGAAAACAGATTTAACTGGCTCATGGTTCTGCAGGAACCATGGTTCTGTAGGAAGCATAGTGGCTTCTGGGGAGGCCTCAGGAAACTTTCAATCATGGTGGAAGATGAAGGGGAAGCAGGCACATCTTACATGGCCAGACAGGAGGAAGAGAGAGCGGAGGAAGGTGCTACACACTTTTAAACAACCTTATCTGGTGAGAACTCTATCATGAGAACACCACCAACGGAGGAAATCCACCCCCATGATTAAATCACCTCCCACCAGGCCCCACCTTCAACACTGGGTATTACAATTTGACATGAGATTTGGGCAGGAGCACAATTGCAAACCATATCACACTTCTTGTTTCAATTATACTTTTTAATTTTTTTATCATGGTGGCATATATTAGCAATTGAGGAGGGATCTGCCTTTATATGTCTATTCCATCCTCTTAACATATTTTTCTTGTACCATTTTGATTTTAAAGAAAACAAAATTTTCTCATTTCCAAAACCCACAAAATTGGAAGAAGATTCAAGTAAATGGATCTTAACTAACATTCCCCATGCCCTATCCATTCTGCAGGGTGAAAGAACAATAGGCAAGGTATTTGAAGTTTGCAAGTATTCATTATTTTATTACCTATCATAATAGTCTGATACAATTTACAACAGAGAAAATGTTAATTTTATGCTCAATATGAACCACTGTTCTTGAAAAAAGCAGGCAGTTTTATCAACTGCATCCTCACTTAAACAGAATTTTTTGCCTGTGGTCTTTGGCTTTCAATTCAGTAATATAAGATTCTAGAGTCGACACTTTGGGTTCTTCTTCAGATTCTTACATTTAATGACCATTTGACTTTTAGAAACCTGCTTACACTCTCTAAGGCTCAGTTTCCACAACTATGAAACGCAGGTAATCGCTGCTTAAGAGGGTCAATGTGAGGAGGATTCAGTGGGTTAAGGCACATGACGATGAACTGGTAATCTGTAGCATCTATCACCTTTTTAGGTCAAACTGCAATTAGAGAAAATTAAGCCTTTAAGCATCAAACAGTTGTATTCCAATTAAAAAAAATAAACAAATTATTATTATCATTATTTGAGACGGAGTTTCCCTCTTGTTGCCCAGGCTGGAGTACAATGTCACAGTCTCGGCTAACCACAACCTCCACCTCCCAGGTTCCAGCAATTCTCCTGCCTCAGCCTCTGGAGTAGCTGAGATTACAGGAATGTGCCACCACCCTTGGCTAATTTTTTGTATTTTTAGTAAAGATGGGGTTTCTCCATGTTGGTCAGGCTGGTCTTGAATTCCTGATCCACCCGCTTCAGCGTCCCAAAGTTCTGGGATTACAGGCGTGAGCCACTGTGCCTGGCCTAAAATAAATTATTTTTAATGTCATGAGGGGCTAAACAAAGACAACATAAGAGTTTTATTTTTGTATAAAATGTAAGGAAGGGGTCCAGTTTTAGCTCCCTGCATATGACTAGCCAGTTTTCCCAACACCATTTATTGAAAAGGGAATCCTTTCCCCATTGCTTGTTTTTGTCGGGTTTGTCAAAGATCAGATGGGTGTAGATGTGTGGTGTTATTCCTAAGGCCTCTGTTCTGTTCCATTGGTCTCTATCTCTGTTTTGGTATCAGCACCATGGATTAAAGATTTACACATAAGACCTAACACTAAAGAAACCCTAGAAGATAACCTAGGCAATACCATTCAGGATATAGGCATAGACAAGGACTTCATGAATAAAACACCAAAAACAATGGTAACAAAAACCAAAATAGACAAATGAGATCTAATTGAACTAAGAGCTTCTGCACAGCAAAAGAAACAATCATTAGAGCAAACCAGCAACCAACAGAATGGGAAAGAATGTTTGCAATCTACCCATCTGACAAAGGGCTAATAACCAGAATCTACAAAAAATTTAAACAAATGTGCAAGAAAAAAACAACCTCATCAAAAAGTGGGCGAAGGATATGAACAGACACTTTTCAAAAGAAGACATTTACACAGCCAACAAACATATGACAAAAAGCTCATCATCACTGGTCATTTGAGAAATGAAAATCAAAACCACAGTGAGGTACCATTTCATGCCAGTTAGAATGGCAATCATTAAAAAATCAGGAGACAACAGATGCTAGAGAGGATGTGGAGAAACAGTAAATTAGTTCAACCATTGTGGAAGACACTGTGGTGATTCCTCAAGGATCTAGAAATAGAAATACCATTTGACCCAACAGTCCCATTACTGGATATATATCCAAAGGATTATAAATCATTCTATTGCAAACACACATGCATACGTATGTTTACTGCGGCACTGTTCACAATAGCAAAGACTTGGAACCGACCTAAATGCCCATCAATGATAGACTGGATAAAGAAAATGTGGCATATATACACTGTGGAATACTATGCATCTATAAAAATGATGAGTTCATGTCCTTTGCAGGGACATGGATGAAGCTGGAAACCCTCATTCTCAGCAAAGTGACACAAGAGCAGAAAACCAAACACTGCATGTTCTCACTCATAAGTGGGTGTTAAACAATGAGAACATATGAACACAGGGATGGAAATATCACACACAGCGGCCTGTTGCGGGGGTAGGATGCTAGGGGAGGGATAGCAGGGAGTGGAGGCATTGCGGAGGGATAGCATTAGGAGAAATACCTAATGTCGATGATGGGGTGTTGGATGCAGCAAACCACCATGGCACATACATACCTAGGTAACAAACCTGCATGTTCAGCCCATGTACCTCAGAACTTAAAGTATAATAAATAAATTTTTTAAAAAAGAGTTTTAATAATTTTGGTTTGTTAAACACGTAAAATTTGATAACTGTCCCTTCCCAAGCACAGTTTTTTATAAAGTGATTGTTTATGGTTAAGCACATTTTAATTAGGCAGAAAAACTTAGCATGTTTAAATAAATTATTAAAAAGAATATCTCCTGGAAAAGCAGTCTTTAATTTAATCTCTTCACCTCCATCAATCAAAATATTTTAACAAATACCATATACTCAATATATATCAAAAGTCTCAATGTAAATTCTCAAAAACCGGAGTGCCCATTTGAACTTGAATTTTTAAAGCTTCAAAAGAAATTAAAATGTCATCTTTCTTTGTTTAAAAAAAAAAAAAAAGTAAAGGAAGGCAGAAAGGCAGGAAGGCACCAAGGAAGAGGGAGGGAGGGAGGGAAGCAGAGAAAGAAGAAAGGAAGTTTAAGGGAGTCATGAAAGCTATGATTGAACCCTGTTATTGTGCAAGTACATTTTCTACTATGTAATAGTGGCACTGACAGTAAAACAAAAATCTATTCTTTTAATGTCTTTCAGAATATAAAGAAAAAATATTTTATAACGTTAAAATTTATGGAAGTTTTTTTATATTCATATTCTAATACAGCCTACTGTTTTTTTTATATAAACTAACTCCCAAAAGGCAATCATCTTATTCTTCAATGTTCCATTTCAGTTAAATATTGATTTTAACTAATTTTATTGTACTGTCTTGCAGAAAAATAAGTATGAACTAAAAGACGCAATGCATTTGAATTAGAAAATCTAAGGTACTTGTTTTACTGGCTGTTTTATTTACCTGTCTGGTTTTGACAGTAAACACATTAGGTTTCAATTTTTGTTCTAACTTTAGAACAAATACTTGTTGGAAAAACTACCTATGAACATATTTGTTTCTGGTAGGTAAATGAATGAGGTCTAAGATCCCTGAACATGCTTGACGTCTCCTAAACCACACACTTTGGTACTAGGTGATCTATGGCCCTAGGCTAAGTGGTTCTTTCACAGAAAACTACGGGGCTTCTGTCTCCTGACTGCCAGTCTGCATCTCAAAGAGGCAGCCCTGCCCACGGAGGCCAGGAGGCCACATGTGAACCAGAAGGAGAGAAGGCAGATGATTTGTCTGAAACTGAATCATAGCCAGCCTTAGAACTTTTCATTTGAAGATTGGAGTCCAAAACCCTGGCTCACTAAGGCATTGAACCACAGGTGAGCAGTGAAAATCACAATCTATAAAGAATTTGTGTCTTGTTTTCTAATAGAATAAGGTTAATAGATTTTTAGTGCCACTGTACTTGGTATTTATTAAATTGGCCTAGAATCAAAATTAATTGAGCAGTTTCCAAAAGTTCGAGATTTGTGTTCTTCCCATCCAGTCTTCTAAATATAGCTCTGCCTCATATGATTTTCAAACTCATCCGTGAGCATTTGATAGGTATATAAATATTTTTGTCACTCTCAACACCTTGACCATTGTAGTCAGAGAGTCTCCCCTTTATTGGAAAAGTCAGCTCTAAGGCTGGTTGTTGTTTCAGTAATATTCTGTTGGTAATAAGCTACTTTGTAAAGCTTTCTTCCTGAGTTCCAGAGAGCATTTGGCTTCAAGCATTTTTGGTCAGTTTTGATTGAATGCAGATTGCAGGATTGTTTTGCTAGACCACATTACTCTTTCGAATGTTTCTTCAGTAGTTGCATATTACTTTCTAATGATAATCATTTGCATTTCCAGAGCCCTTTTGGCTCCTGATGTTTTACAGTGAATTTCCTCAGAATCCATCTCTGTCTTCACTGCGCTTTCCTCTGGCTTGAGAGGAGGCATGTAGCTCCTAGTCTTTCGCAAGGCCATGTTAACAAATGGCTGCAAAGAATGAGTAGGAAGAAACCCATGAAAACCACTCAACTTAGGCTCTATAGAGGGTGACGTGCAAAGCAGAATGTTTCTTATAGTTGCAGAAGGAAAGAATTCTAAGCACATGCTATGAATTCTATTTCATTGACATTTAAAAATTGTTTTTAATATAAATTTTATAGCTCTTAGACTTCTTATATAACCCAAGAGGTAAATGAAAGGTTAGGCAATTCAGTTGGACGTTTGGGCCTAACCAGCTCCCGATTTTCTTTCATTGTCTGCCGCCACCGCCCCCACATGCTTCCTTCTCACTCCGCTTCTGGTGGTCCCAGCGCACTCTGCAGATGTTTCTCCCACACAGTGGAAACATTCCCTAATGTGTCCGTAGACTTCCAGGCTTGGCTCATATGGGAAAAGGAAAAATTGGAGAGAAAGAGTAAGTTTCTGGATTGGTCTTATTTCCTTTCCTGCCTTTCAAAAGTGCTGAAATAGAGAAGAAATTTAATTTAGACCTATTCACCTTTCCCACGCTGCTAGCCATGTAAGTGGTTTATAAAGTCATTTTCTTTTTAATTTAAAAAGGTAAAGAAATACATAAATGAAACTTAACATTCAGTCTTTCAGATGTCTCAAGGTAACCATCCGATGTTAGAAAATTTTACAGAATTGTGTCTATGTTTCTTGTTTTAAAAATAAGAGTTGCTACTAAAGCATCAGTTACTCGGAAAATTAGAGCACCTATTGTTTATTCTATATAAAGCTTAAATACTGCATCCTGTGATTGACAAATTTTTCTGTAAGAGATATTCTCTGTACATTGCATATGGGACACCATTATGCTGAAAAAACAGGACTCATAGATAACAAAGGAAAATAACGATTTGCATTTCCTTCATTGCCTCTCCACCCTCTCGGTAGAGCTATTTCTTTGCCCTTGGGATGACATCTTGCGTAGCAGCTGTATTTTACATATTCTTTGACAAAAATCCTTTTATTACCTTAGTCATACAAAAATATTCTCCATTCACAAATTTGCATGACACTGTCCATATTTGAAAAGTAAACTTCATGAGAGTTTTTCCCTCTCCAATACCACTCCTTCCTCAGTTTGCCCTGCTGCCAGTGGGAAGTGTGCACTTAATATTTGCAAGTCTATATGAGAGTGTGTGTGGGTCTGTGTTGTGTATTGGGAGTTTGCTCTTGGCTTCTCTTTACTCTGTTACATCTTCCTTCTCTCCTGAAGTCCAGAGCTCATTCGCCACGAAGTAGAGGGGAGGAGAAGAGTCAAGAAGGGGCTTTTATTGCTACCACTGAATTTCAGACTGTTTTCCTCTTGTCTTGTTGGTGTTTAAAGCTAACACCCCATCAGGATCTCGCGTAAATTCTTAACAAGGGCTAACTTTGCCCCTTGATGCATCTGGTTCCAACCTCACACCAGCATCTAGCTTTAAATCTTAACGGCGCTCAACTGACATTTTGACTTTCCAGATACTTTACCTCTGTTCTCACACTCACTGTCCCCTTTTACTCCATGGGAAACTTGCAAATGAGACCCAGTGCCATGAATAAGGCCACTTCCCAAATGCAGCCACTGGCCACTTGGCTAGACAGATGCGGGTCAAACAGAGGTTCACAAAGGACACAAATTTCAGTGGATGAATAGCATGCATTTTATTGACCTTTCTGCAGCCCTGGTTGCCAGAAGGTCCAGGTTTGAATTTAGCAGTCCTATTACTACTTGTATGACTCTGAGTAAACTGCTTAAGTCTCATTCAGTTTTCGCAGCCAAGAAAAGGTCATATTACTATCTATCTCATAAGGGTATTATGAGGATCACATGAGTTAATGACCGTAAAATACTAAGAAGAATACCCCGCACATAGTAAGTTCTATGTAAGATTTCAGGTACATTATTGTACTTGTCAGTATAGTAATATGTCCATTACCATACTTGTAGTAAATGTAAGTATATTGAAATAAGGATGTGAGTCTGTAATTAAAGGGAGATTCATGGGCCAGATATATGCTTTTGGTGTCTTCAACCTATAGATATGGTTAGTATTATGAGACTGGATAACACCTAAGAAGTGAGTGTAAACAATTAAGAATTTTCAAGCGTTAAGTTCTACATCCTGAGCACTGAAAGGATTAGAGTATGTGGAAATGAGAAAATTGCATCCAAAAAGGCTCATGAGTTCATAGAAAAAGTAGATAAATATAATGTCTGAACTGAGGTAATAAAGTATTTCAAAGACAGTGTGATTAGTAAGTGTCAGATGCTACTAAGAAGACAAAGTAATGGCCATGAACTGACCACTGGAGTTAATATCAGCATTGTTCTGACTTTGATGTGAGCAATTTTCAAAGAACAGTGGAACAGTGAGGGTGAAAGCAAAATCAGAGTGTGTCTAACAGAGAATAAGAGGAGAGAAATTAAAAACAATAATTACAGACAACTTTCTGAAGGAAATTTGAAGTAAAATGATGGAGTGGAGATAAACACAGCTAGCTTGAAGGAGGAGTGAGATGAAGAAGTAGGCTTTTAAAAAGTTGGGGAAATTTTTAAATTATGTTGATGGCTTGTAGAAAGAGCGTTTTTTTTTTTTCTTTTTTCTTTTCTTCCTTTCTTCCCTCTTGATTTGGTAGATAGAGCATTTTAAAAATATGTTGAAGGGTCCTAGAAAGAGCACTTACGTGGATATTAAATTCCTGAGAATTATGAGAAGAGAAGCATTAGAGAAAATGAGGGTGAACCACCATCAAAAGGCTTTAAGAAAAAACCCAAGACAATTAGGGGAGAAATCCGGGGAGAAGAATTGCGATGAGGAAAATCACCTGATTATTAATGAAATTTACAAATAGGGCCTTGCAAGACTTCCTAAAAAAGAGAAGGTGCTAACTGATATTCATTTAAGATTTTTTTTTCTTGTCCAGTGACTTAGAAAAATAAGCTCCCATGTTATAAACATTATACAGCCTCTCTTCCATTAAAGAGCTGGAAGGAAACTCAACTTGGTGCTATTGTGGCTGATTTTCCATTTGGAACAATGAATGGCAGTCAGAGAGAACTGGTATCTTCTAAGTGACTGCAAGGTCCTTCAGCTTTGGAACCAGCACATTAAAGCTAATTACATTTTGTTTTTTGAAGTTAAATAAGCCAATAAATATTAAGAAACAGCATCTTCTTTCCTATCAGCAACATCCACAGTGCACCCCACCTTCCATACCACTCCAGGGTCTCATCAAGACACAAAGTTGTACATTGAATTTCAGTTATGAAAATATCTAAAGTCAGGTTTTAGATTTGATCTTGTCTTCTCATATATTCAAGCACAGAGATGTAACAATAGAAAAAGCTATTTCTTGATGAATTTTTAAGCTGATGGTTTACATTTCTAAAAAATTATACTAGTTGCTTAAAAATATGTTGTTTGCCATTTATATTTCATAATAAATTTAAAACCTAAATTTTTCTTAATACTCACAGTAAGCAGTTTCCTTTCGTGTTTCGGGACCTTCGCTGCTGCTCCAAGGAGCTACGCACCTCCATATGTATCAAATGACCTGAATTTCCTGAGGTGTTTGTGTAGTCCAGGTACTCAAGATTTTTAAGTGCGATATATATAGTGAACAGCTGTTTGCTTTTAATATCAAAAGAAATGCTCATTAAGGAACTACCTGAGATTCTCTACTCTTCCAAAAGAATAAAAAGGCCCAAGAAGCAATTTTTCAACTAGTAAGTCAAAATTTGGCGGCCTTTATAAGCATGCAGAGAGTAAAGTAGATCATACTTCATATAAAGTTTTGATTTCTCTATAGTGGAAAGAATGAGGGTGGTAAAGGAAATAGAAGTAACAGAATAAAATATACAGCAGGGAAAGGACAGTAGGCATCTGAAAGGGAAGTATGTCTGAAAAATAAGAATTAGAATTTGTAAAACTGTTCTAACATTCTTAAAAGAATGAAGGAAATTTTATTTTTGCATTCGAATCATCTGGTTCCCTTCTTTCTAAGGTTATCCCCATTGACTTAATTCTAATGAACATACTATGAAATAAAACCTCATTAATTCATTACCAATGAAATACAAATTATTGAGTAGTCCAAATCTGATTAAAACAGAGTTTTATTACTTTAAAATATAGAAGTAATTTGGATTAACTGATACAGGAAAGTCAGAGTTGCAAGGAAACACAGACATGACCTGGACCATTGCTCCCAATTTTTACTGAAGAACTAAAGAATGACCAGACTGGGTTATGTGCCTTGGTTCCTAAAGACCTCTTATTCACTTCCCATGTCTGTTCAGGGTCACACATCTACTAAGTGGCTAAATTGGCAAGAGAGTCTAAATACAATTCCTACCTTTGGTTTCTGCAACCAAGCAAAATTCATCTTCAAGAAACTCAATAAATTGATTACTTATTACATGTGTGCTAACAATTAAGGCATTTCTTTGGGAACAAAGTTATTTTAAAGAGCTTAAAGGTGATGTTGGCTATTTCCTTGGAAATATTATATAAAATTTATATTTTAACGAAATAGAAAAAGGACAGCTTCTTTATAGAATGGGAAAGAAAATTTTAGGCCATTCAAGGATCAGCAATCACAAGCATGCAAAGAAGCTTCTGGTCACAAGAAATGCTACCAACTAACATTATCTCATGCTAAATGTGGGAGATTATATGAACCCTCTTTCCCTCTAGAACAGGGATTCTTATATTTTAGGTTGCACATTATCCCCCTGGGAAGCTATGAATTTGTACAAATACCAGAACCTGAGGTCCAGATAACTACAGTCTAAGATGGGGCCCTGGAGGTAGCAGGTGTTTTGATGCAGATAAACTTCAGCCCACAAATTTGGAAACACCACCCTAGTCAGATGACATAGTAGAGGCTGAACACCAAATACTCAACATGAACTTTTGTCAGGTATCTTTTATGTATTAATAATTGAATCTCTTATAAGTAAGGGTAACAAAGTAAGTCTTCATCAAATTGAATGGATTCTTGAAACTGTTCAATGATGAAAATCATTGTTCTTCAAGTGTCTCAATAAAGTAGTTCAGATTTTTAAAATTACTTTACCATTAAAAGTTTTTTAAGGTACTGAGTCATCCATTCTTTTATTTGCCTAGTATGTTTAGAATGTAAGATACTGAAAGTGCTTAACTCCACTTCTGACTCTTCAGCATAGACACATCAAGTAGTGTTAAATGATGTAAAAGAATTTTCCTGTCTCTAGTATATTTATGAATGGCTTACATAGGTTTTATTGCTAGAGTGACTATCTAAATTATTGATCAAATAAAATCTTTCTCTCACACTCTCTCTCCCTCTCTCACACATACACATACGCACACAGACACACACACACAAACACAGAACTATTCATCAAAAATCTGTTTTAATATGTTGGCAAATTTACACAATAGAACATTCAAAATTGTTTCTAAAAATAAGTTTTTTTCAAAAAATGAATAATAACAAAACTATGTTAATGTGGAGAGAGGGCAGGACGGTGGGATTCCCCATCAAAGGCCCTACCCGCAAGCCTGGAAACTGTGACCCTAAATAAGAAGTTACCCCTGTTTTCCTCCCTAACTGTTGCTTTTTCCAAAACCACCCTGTCTCACCATGCCACCCATACTGTACCCATAAAAACCCCAAACCCCAGGCTCCACAAGCAGAAGAGTGGAAGAGCAGCAGAGCAGCACAGGAGAGAAGGAGAAAAGAGAAGGAGTGTCTAAACATTGCGAGGAGTTTGGCTGGGGATGTCTGGAGAGGAGATCAGCCATGGGACAGCCGAACTCCAGGGGGAGATCATCTTCCCAGTCCATCTCCTTTCCAGTTCCCCATCCATCCCAATGAGAGCTACCTCCATCACTCAGTAAAATCCTCACATTCATCATCCTTCAGGTATGTGTGATCTGATTCTTGCTGGACACTGGACAAAGACCCAGATACCAAGAGGGCAGAGTGTAAAAGGCTGTCACCCTGACTCTCCACTGAGCCAATTAACACTTCACCATCCATAGACAGCAACTGCTAAAAGAGCATTAATTGTAACACACCCCTAGATGCTACTGTGGTGCCAGAGCCCCAAAGTGCTCGCCCTGCCTCCTGCATCTGCCCATTTGTGTGCTCCTCCTCCCATAAGGGGTTCAGGCACCACTGGTCAAGCAAACTAGTCACACTTCTGTCACAAGTCCCAGGTGGGGGTCACGGAACTTTCCTGTTTCAGTGTCATCAAAGCAAATTTTTAATATACCTTCACAGTAATCACCTAGATTACAGAACATTAAAAATGATATAAACAGAATAATTATTCTTAATATAGACTCATTACTTTAATCAGTTTTCTTAGTCACTTCTATCTTTAATAGCATGTCAGTGTCATTTTTTGAAGATATTGTTTCTAATATGGTCTTCTTATTTTGCATTTTAAAATAAAATTATCTTTATTCTCAAAGTTTCATCTTATGGTTAAAACAATCAAAAGTGTTGACAATGGAAATGACTTTTCTCTGTATAACATTTATATTGTGAAAATACTCTCTTTATAGGTAATGAAGTATCTAACAAGTTTAAAAATGCAGTAAATTTTTATTTTCTGTTCTAATTTTTTTCTTGTTAAATGATGTAAATAATTAACTCCAACGTATGTCATAACTCTTGTATTTTTGCCTACATTTAGAGTAACACTTCAAAAATATTTTACAAAGCAAAATGTATCAAGTAATTGGTCTTATTTATTACTTGTTAATTGTTTTACCAAATTTAGAAGCTGTTAAATTATAGGCTTTAAAATTCTGTTCCTTTTTGGTATATAATGTAAATTTATCTCTTTTGAACTAGAGGCTTCATCAATATACTCAAGCTTCAATTTGGGTGTAAGAGTTAAATCTCAGTTGAAGCTGGAACTCTTATTATATAATTTGTTCAGTCCTTTCTTAGTTTAATAGCGTTCAATTTCAGTATCTCCCTGTTTGCAAGCTTGATTTTCAATAAGTGAAATTCACTAAGAACTTCGTGAACAAAAGTGTTGTCACTCTTCATTGATATTTGTCTAAAGATCTTCAACTAGTTTTAAACAAATGCAACCAAGTTTGACAGATTCTATCATAAAGTTTAGTAACATGAGAAGACACAGGTTTGATTTACAAAATTGTTCTTCAAAGCCTTATTCACTTCTAAAATCTGACATCTAGCAACAAAACATACTTTCATGTTGATGTATTCTTTTGTATTTAACCTCAGTTTTCCAACAAATTCCTAGGCAATCTGCAACTTTGTATACATAAAATATTTTTAAATTTTGACAGTATACCTCTCTGAATATGATTATTTTATGTCCAACACAAGCAATTTCAAGTAATTTTTCTGCTAAGAATCTTTTAATTTAGAAACAGCACGGCTACGTATCATACTAATCCACCAAAATTTCTGTTCACACTATCACCACAAAACAAATTAATTGTATTTTCAGTATTAAACTTTTTAACTTGTAATAATGTTAGATGTTTCACATTTGATGGGATAGGCTGTTAAAAAATTACTTCAATTCCATTAACTGAATGAAAATTCTGATTCATGATTGGTATTAGCTGAATTTCCATTTGGAAAATCAGATGACAGTGAGATGAAACTGGTATCTTTTAACTGATTGAAAAGTTCTTCAACGATGGAGCTACCACATTAATTGCTACTACTTTGTTTTTTGTTTGTGCGCAATAAATTTGTAACGATTAAATAAGTGAAATAAAAAAAGAAAAAATATTTAAGTAAAATAACTCAAAAGGGTCTCTTACTTTAAATAATGATGCATTTCAGAGAGTGCATATGCCCTCTGCAATTGCATGTGTTAGTTCCTTGCCTTTGAGCATGGATATCTTAAAATTAGTACAAACTTTTGAAATAGATGCTGATGTTTCTTCAGCACATTCATATCTTCCAGTTTTTGTGCAATCAGTAATATCACTAATCTTCCCCCACCCTGTGAATAAGTTGATAAACATTTTATGCAAATTATGTGTTTAGCATAAATTTTCCTCCAAAGTAAATCAGTACTTAGCTTACTAAATATGGAATTATTAATTTGGTAGCGAGGGGCTCATGGTAGCCTGATGATTTTATGCATCTTGCAGCGTATTACATAGGCCAAGCCAAGGTTTCCTAGTGTGCCATGTGGCTGCCAGGTGCCATTTTTAGATGATCTCCAATACCCCCTGTCTAGAGAGAATTAGCCGGCTTTAGACTCTGATTGTCTCAGCAGACATCATTCACCAGCAAGTTAAAATGCATGCTGTGTACTGTCTGGGAAAGGGATGTGTTAGTTGCATTTATCTAATGTCTCTCTCTGAAAGGGATGTGTTAGTTGGATTTGCCTGAATACCATGAGGGGAGGACAGAAACCATTACGTAAAGTTACAGGGAGAGCTCTCTTCAGTGTGCATGCATACCTTACACTACCACAAGAGACCCTGGAAGATGCTGCAAGTGTAAAATAGGGATCTACCAAACCTAACCCTCCTATATATTTCAATAGAGAAGCAGTGTCATTGTCTGGGGTAGATACCTGAGGTTCCTTGACTCACGCCAAGGAAAGTAAGGACACGGAAACACAAAAGAAGCGAATTTAAGAGTGTTTAATAGGAGAAAGAAAGAGAAATGAGAATAGCTTTCTCTCCTGCAGAGAGAGAGAGGGGTGCCCAAGTGGGTCTTCCATGCCTCTGGTGAAGTGCATGGGGTTTTATAAACTGGCTTGAGAGGTGGTGTCTGATTTACATAGGGCCCAAGGATTGGTTGTACTGAGTATGACATTTACATAGCACTAGAGGAAGCTGGTCGCTCCACCTTAATCTTTTGAGTATGCAAATGGATTTTGTACTTGGCAGGTGCATGTTGTCTGCTCCTTACCGTACACGTGGTCGGCAAAAAAAAGGCAAGATGAAGCCGCCATTGTGAACATGCCTAGTCCCCAGGTGCCCGCTTCCTGTCGGCACAACTTCTGGTGTTTATCTGGGCGAACTTCTAGCTTGCCCTCCATGTCTGCCGCTTGATTTTACCGACTGCTCTTTGTTTGAAAAGAAAATGATTTGGGGGCTGCTTTTTTTTAAAAAGGAAAACCTTATTGAGGACTTATCACCATCTGCCTAAATAACTTCTTCCTAACTCCTATTTTATTACCATTATGTATAATCTTCCATTAAAAATGAAAATTCAGACAAATACAAACAGAACCTACGGTGAAAATATTTTTTAACTCTATCTCCATTCCCTGCCTTAACGTCATTCACTCTCCAGCTCGCTGATGCTTACATAGCTTTTACATTTTCTGGCTCAGTTTTTCTTTGTCTTTTTATTTTTTGAGACAGAGTCTAGCTCTTTCACCAGGAGCCAGGCTGGAGTGCAGTGACGCGATCTCGGCTCACTGCAACTTCTGCCTCCCGGCTTCAAGCAATTCTCCTGCCTCAGCCTCCTGAGTAGCTGGGACTACAGACACACACCAACATGCCCAGCTAATTTTTGTATTTTAGTATAGAGATGGGGTTTCACTATGTTGGCCAGGATGGTCTCGATCTCTTGACCTCGTGATCCCCCCGCCTCAGCCTCCCAAAGTGCTGGGATTACAGGCATGAGCCATCATGCTCCGCCTTTTTTTTTTTTTTTTTTTTTTTTGAGAAGGAGTCTTGCTCTGTCACCCAGGTTGTAGTGTAGTGGCGGGATCTTGGCTCATCGTTAAAGTGATTCTCCTGTCTCAGCCTCCCAAGTAGCTAGGATTACAGGTACCCACCACCACACCCGACTAATTTTTATACATTTATTAGCAGAGATGGGGTTTCACCACATTGGTCAGGCTGGTCTTGAACCCGATCTCAGGTGATCCATCTGCCTTGGCCTTCCAGTGTATTGGGATTATAGGCATGAGCCACCATGCCTGGCTGGTTCAGTTTCTTTTAAAATGTTTGCAAAATGATCCCATGCGAAATAGAAAACTTTGGTGCCCTGTCTAAATATCCATGTTTACTTAATCATTATCACCTCTCTTAATTAACATCTTTGCTGTAAAACAATATTCTCTCACATTGTACAACTTTTCTGCATATTTCTGAAACTTGACAGGAGGGACTAGAGAAGTTCTCTTTCATTATAGTTTGGCTGTAGCTTCTGCACCTTCTCATTGCCAGAGGTTTGAAAAATACAGATTCTTTGGCAGGTCCTCCATCTTACTAAATTCAATGTTACAAACATAATTTCCATTTCTAAAAAGATCCACAGATAATCCTGATGCCTAAATGCAAAGACTGCTTCTTCCTGGTTTCTTTGATGTAAATCAAGACAGGCTACGATTTTGGGCTTAATGCTGTTAAAACAAAGGAAGAACATGCCCAAGGAATGAAGTTATTTTGATTCATGGATACTGGGTGCCTGGGGTGGTTGAAAATGTTCACTTAAATAGTGCTAGAGTTGTAGAATGTCAAAAAGAAAGCACAATCTGCAAGAGAAAACATCAATACTTGCTAAATTTGCTAATTTTTTCTAATTGTGTCTTGGAGAGGAAGGAATGTAAGTTGTTGTGATGTCCAGAAAAAAAGGTGGCAGAACGGGAGTGAGATTTAAAACATGTTCTAATAATGGATAATGTATAGAAATGGATAGAATGTTGTCTATTATTATTATTACTGAGACAGGCTTAAGATAGAGTCAAGCTGCTTCCATGGTGTTGCTGAACATCATAATATCAAAAATGTTTTAAGATTCTGAAAGCCAAACTTGTCTGTTTTTTACTATTTTGTCTTGGGTTTCTGGAGTCTATGAATATGAGAACATGGCGGGGGGGACATTAAAAAGGAAGCTTATTTTCTATTGCTCTCCCGAATAAATTCTATTACCGTGCACTATGATGTATACCATATATTAAAGAATTCAACTCAATGATTCTATTGCAGATTCCAAACTGAGGGATTACATTATATGATCACTAGTAAAAATGAAATTTGGAAATCTTTAATAAATAATCATGTAAGCTGTTAATGTTAAATATAATAAGGGCTCATATATTTTAACAACTAATTGAACATCTGATACATGATTAGGAGTGCACATATCGCTAAATATCAGGTCTCTGAGATGAGTAAATTCAGTTTAACAAAAATAATTTAATGGAATGAAATGATGTGGAAGCCAATGACACAACAACTGCATGCTACTGTAATGAGCAGTTCTAGAGAAAACTGAAAGGTCCTGTAGCTTCTTTCAGACATAGGACAATCCTACAAGTAAACCTAGGGCATCACCATTCTTAGAAGGTTTAGAAGTTTTGGACTCATTCACCTTTTCTACTCATCTTATAACTAAAATACTTATCCTGAGAACTTTATTTTGTATCTGGGAGCATCAAATTGAATGGAAAATAATCTGAACTTAAACTTCTCGGCCTATACTTCTAAAGGCTTAGTTTAGATGTCTGACATTACGGAATGGTGAAACATCATGGTCTTCAATATTCAACTTCAGAGAGTTTAAATTTTATTTTGGTCACTTATGTTTCATAGGCCTGTGCAAGTTATTTAACTTCTCTAAGACTCAAAATTATTTTCTGTAAAGTGATGTTAACAGCTCCTAACACAGGATTCTAGAGACTAAATCAAATAATACTAATAGAGGACTACTCAATAAACAAATGCTTCTTTCCTCTCCCTAGCCTTTCTTATGGTAGATTAGGAAAAGTAAATGTCTTCACATGATTTGCAAAGTCAATTTGCATCTCAGTAGAAGTGGTGAGTAACCGATGAGTCCTATTATTAGGACTTTCCCTCCAGAGAGAGAGTTAAAGTCCTTCCAGTAAGCATAAATTACATGGTATCACTCAAGATCAATTTACAACATTAATAATAGCTGTATGTTCTGTCATCATGTATTAGTGTTCTGCAAAAGAAAACTGGACTGGAAAATTAGCAGGGTTAAAGAATAAAGTGAAGAATCAAGTGCCTTGGTTAATAATGCACAGAGGCCCTAGGAATGAAATCGCCCAATGGGTTCATTGCCTGCTGCCAGGATAGAGCCGATTTATTAAGACAGGGAAACTGTAATACACAAAGTTTAATTCATACAGAGCCAGCTGAATAGGAGACTGGAGTTTTATTACTAAAATCAGTCTCCCTGAAAATTTGAAGACTGGGGTTTTTTAAGGATACCTTGGTGGGTAGGTGGCCAGGGAATAGAGACTGCTGATTGATCAGGTCAGAGATAAAAATAATTGAGTCTTGAAGCTATTCTTGGCTGATTCAGTCCTTGGGTGGGAGCCACAAGACCAGATGAGCCAGTTTATCCATCTGAATGGTGCCAGCTGATCCATGGAGTGCAGGAGCTAAAAAATATCTCAAGCACCAATCTGAGGTTTCACAATAGTAATGCTATCCCTACGAGCAACTGGTGAGATTTAGAATCTTGTGGGCTCTAGCTGTATGACTCCTAAGCCTATTTTCTAATTTTGTGGCCAATTTGTTAGTCCTACAAAAGCAGCCTGTTGCCAGGCAAGAAGAGGGTTTGTTTTGGGAAAGGGATGTTATCATTTTTGTTTCAAAGTTAAACTATAAACTAAGTTCCTTCCAAAGTTAGCGTGGCCTGTGCCCAGGAATAAACAGGGACAGCTTGGAGGTTAGAAGCAAGATAGAGTCTGTTAGGTCAGATTTCTCATTGTCGTAATTTTCTCACTGTTATAATTTTTTGTGGGACGTTTCAGGAATATTACCTATCTGGTAACCACTCCCACTTTCACTGGCACAAATTGGTATCTTGATAATATCTGTATTTCTGGTAGAAAACCATTCACAATCATAGTGAGGTAAACCCAAGAGAGAAAAGAGAGAACAGACAGATTTCAATTTACTCAAAGAAAACTGAACTTTGGCACAGAAGGATCTTTCATCATTTGGGGGAACGATTTATTAACATTTCTGTTATTAAACACATTTTTAGACTACTCCTATAAATTCACATATATTAGAGTGAGGGACTGTGTTAAGGAAAACCGAGTCCACAAGAGGCATGGTTTCAAAGATAGGAACTTCCCAGTGCCATGCCTCCATCCACGTCCCCATTCGGAACCTGGAGTTCTTTGAGCTCCCAGCCCACTGGCTAGGTAGAAATTCCAGGTGTGCGCCTTTGTTCAAAAAGCCCGAGAAAAGCTCTAGGAGGAAGGGCCTCTGCTGTGGACCTAGCAGCCAATCCAGTATCAGAGTTGAAGATCAGTCACTCCAGAGGAAGTTTGAAAGAACTCCCCTCATTGGACAAGAACATGAATGGAGTGGGAATAACTCCAGCGTTAAAATACCACTGCCCCTTTCCTGTGCAGATTTCCCTCTCTGGGATCCCCTCCCATGGCAACTTGGGAGCGGTCTCTCGCTCTCTCCCTATACAGATATTCCCTTCGGATTCCCCTCCCATGGCAGTGTGGGGGAGTGCGCTCTCTCTCTCTCTCTCTGTCTCTGTCTCTTTCTCTATCCCTCCCTCTGTCTCTCTGTCTGTCTCTCGTTCTCTCTCTCTCTCTGCTTAATAAATTGCTTTCTGCTAAACTCTTTGGGTCCGATATGTACTTGAACGGTAAGCTGACTGCGCTGCAAGGGCCCTTTCCCCATTCCTGGGGCAAGTGAGCCCAAGAACCTGGACACACCCCGTTACATCTTTGGCAACCACGGGGAGGGAGCTGAGCTCCTGTTGTCCCGCCACCCAGTTACAAAAGGATATACACATATTTATGCAACATTCCTTAGGAAACCATTAAGCTCTTCTGACATAGTAAACAACTATTTAAAGATTAGCAAAAAGTGTCTTTTTCTTTGCCATTACTAAAGAATGTGTTTTACACACTGAAATGTCTCTAGAATGTAGAATCGGGGTCTTGAGAACATTTATGTCTTAAATTTCATAATTTCAAGCCAGCAGAGGGCTCCCTACTGTAACATGATTCTGTACATACAAAACTCTGCAAAAATAGTTGGTAAGGGACCAAAGCAGGATTTAATATTTGTTACAGACTTACCTATTTTCTATAACTATGTGTTAAATTAAGCAGTGTAAAAAGAATGAAGCAAAGCCAAACCCACTTCTGATACTTGAGATCGAATTTGTTACATTTTCATCGTGCAAAATTTAATCTTCCTCCGTTGTTCCATGTAGAAAACTAAATGTGCTTCAATTCTGTATCCTGAGTTCACACAGACACCTGTAGATTCTCTTAATACTCCAATATTTTTGTCCATTCAAAGATTAAATAACATATTTCTAATATGAGATTATCTACTAGTCAGGCTCTTTAACCCAGTGATAAATACAGGCAAAGCTCAATGAAGGACAGCGTTCATTTTTTTAATACATGTGTCTTTGATTATTTAAATTTATTAAATTCTTAAATTTTAACTTGATTTCAACAAATATTGGAGAAATGAATAACAAATTTTTTAAAAAACTTTTTTCAGTCCTCCTTCTTTGGACTTCATCCTGCCTATCCCTGTGAGTTTCCTTCTAATGAAACACTTGGCGGATTTTTTACAATCCCAATGAACAATGTACACACAACACCTTGGGTAAATTTATTTAGAGAATTAACATTGTTGTGACAATTTTAAGTAATACAGAACTACTGCATTCTGCTCACTCGGCCAAAACAAACTGACCAAGCATATTAGAGAAACTTATGATAAAGCAACCACTTGAACACACTAATTCTGACAAATTCTATTCATTTTTCTTTCACTGATGTCTTTTTCTGGAATGCAGCTCCTTAGGTAATATGGTTTGCAAAGGTAAATGAGGCCTTAGTAAGACAACTAATGTAATACATTTTTATGACTACAAATCTTTATCTATGCAGAAATTTAGCAAATATCAAAGGAAACATTGTTAAATTGATGCATAGGCTATATTCCTTATTTTTTACTGTTTTTAAGTTTTATCACTTCTTTTTATACTTGTCTTATATGCTGTCGGTTAATATAACATCATTATATTTGAAATCTTTTTTTTTAATTATAGCAATAAAGGGGGGAAGTAACCACAAGTGACTTTACTTTTGATAGAAAATAAATGTAAAAAGCAAACAATAGTAAATAAGTAATTTTACCTTTCATTAAAGAAATAGTTCATATAAGCATTATATAATTACATTTTAATATGCAGTCATAATATGCTTATGGACAACTGATTAAAAGAAGAGAATTATGTACCAATTCAGGTTATTTCCAAGGGCCAGAGGTGAGTTGTTTCATGCTTCTAACTCCCCAGAAAGCAATGCAAATGGAAAAAACAATCTGAAGAAATAAAAGACAAACAGAAAAAAAAGGTAGAAGTGAATCAATACTTTTGCTCAACTGAATTAAAAATATTTCCCTAGAGGAAAATCAACATGGACATATTAGGCAGTCGAGTTATTTAAATTAAACATAGCAGTTGTTCACTGATAAAATTAGCCAATTTAACTTAAAACATGGCGTGTGAAGACAGGAGCAGGAGTCAAGAAATTTTATTTCTGTGGCTTTTTCTTATCTTCACAAATCTGCATCATTTCAAGCAATGGGGTTAGTAAGTTTGATATTCAAACATTTCTTCTGACATCTGGGGTATAGCATGTTGTACGTATTATATTAAATGATCTAATTGCTTACATAAGTTAAGAAACCATCGGAATAACAGAAATAAAAATATTGTTAAAGAATCCCTCCAAGGCAATATGATCTACCTTACTATGAACTTTGCCCAATGTGAATTAAATTCTGAACACTGCTGCTGATTTACCTCCTCAGTCTTTTGATCTTATCAGGTGTAAAAATGTAACTGCAAATTTCTTTCACACTGAAGACTTAACTGAATCATAATAAAGCAGGCTCAAAAGTTCATTGAGTTTGTTCAGTCCAGGTACTGGTCATCGACTTTGCACCATCAAGTTTTCCAAAAGGAAGCCCTTCCCTTTGCTCTTACCTAGGCACTAATAAAACTATAGGATTGCTTTCCTGATCACCATTTTCGGTCGGGGAGTACTGAAATGATAACGAAAGCAAACAATGCTAAAACAACCAGAGTTATTGGGATAGTTGTGTGGCAGTTTCTCTACATTTTTTCATATATGTGTATACTTCCCCTCCAAACTATTAGAATAGGACCAGATGCCCCTCCCCAAGAAGAATATCGTTATACCTGGAAGATTCACTAAAATATACAAAGAGAGTATATTTAAGTAATAAGATGAAGTCATGGGAACATTCTGGGGTAGGAAACTGTGGTAAAGTCAAGACTGTTAACTAAGGACAGCTGTTAATTCACAGAAAATACCTTGAACTGTGCTGATTTTGCTATTAAAGCATGAATAAGGAAAATACGCCAACAACCACCAAAATACAAACAAGCCAAAAATCCCTCGCAGACAAGGATGGTTTAGATTTATGAGTAGGTTGTCCAGTTTCCTATGAACCTCCTGCATCTTTCTAGAGAACCACCATCCTTCACATTAGCCAGTTTGATGCACCTCTTCAAATTCATGCATTCCTTTTAGCATATAACACCCACGATATGAAAAATACTAAAAATAAAATCAGCAGTTAAATTGAAGGAGAAGTCAAGAATAATATTAACATTTTGGAGTTGCCTCAGAAGTCAAATACAATATATTTAAAGGCTGGTTTTGATTTTGTTTCTTTTGACTGTAACTCAAGAGAAATGACCTCATGGGATTTCTCCTGGTGGTGCCAGGTAAAATAATACAGCGATGGGGGTAGTGTTTGTGAAAGCTCTAAGACTCGTGCAGTGACTTGCAGCATTTGTCCATGAAAATGAGTTAATGCTGAGAATGGTGCTGAGAAGACGGCTTTTCAAGTGAGACAGAGATGATGAATCTATAGCATTAGAGTAAATCATTTACTTTAGATCAAGAATATGCAGCAAGCAACTAACAGATACGTTGTGTTGTGCAGGGTGGTGGAATCTAAACTATATTTGGCAATAGAAGTCTTTATTGTACAGTCGCAAGGATGATCTCCCTGAGGGAAGGCTGAGGAGAATTACTTCAGTGAAACCTCAAAGTTGTATATAAAGTTCTCAGAGTATTCTCATAAATCTCATAATTCTCTTTTCTACTCACTTCCCCTAGACAGTCTATACTTTCATCTCAACTCCCAGTACTATTAAAAAGTTTTACCTAAAGAGAAAGTGGAAGAGGTTGCAACTCTAGTTATGCCTTGTTATTGATCCACCATTTCCCACTAAATCTTTCCACTTTTGAAACTGTGATTCAAATCCTTTATTCTCTAGGACCTACCTCTAACTAAATCACAAAAATCTTCTCCTTTTCAATTACCTGAAATGCTTTCAAATTCCTACCAAAAATGCAATGCTGCAGTTCACAGTCTTATTTTGTTGCTTGCTTACTTGCTTGCTTCAAGCTCCTACGTGTTATCCCTTCAAAGAGATGTACAACTGGTTAAGCCTAGGGCTCAGGATCCGATTGTACTGACGTGTACTGGAGACCTTTGCTTAGGCCAGCATTGTGCTACATGCATTTATTAGATTATGTTACCTAATTCTCATGACAAACTTTGGAGTACTGGTATCCAATTTGGCAGTGAGACAGTGGGAACTCAAAATTCATGTGGTATTAGCAAGGAATCACAGAACTACTAAATATCAGAGCTACAATAATGTTTCACATTTACCTAGTAACCTAAAGAAAATCTAATTGCAAAACCTGGGAAATCATTTCAAAGAATATGAACATCCATAGTGAATTCATTTCCTTTTTGTAGTCATCACCTGGATTTTCCTGTTTTTTTTTTTTTCTTGTGTCAGTAACTGCTAGGTTTCTGAGACCCTTTCACAATCAATATCTTAAGAACAAATTTGGACTTTTTATGTATAATAAAATCCAGATTGGCACAAGATCATAGAAATAAAATAAAATAAATGCGTCCTTTTAAAAATATGTGACTCTGAAATAGTCACCATTCCATCAGAAAATATTTCAGAAGAAAACAGTTGATTTTATATTTTAGAATATAAGGGTTTTTATATATCATATATAATGTATAATAGATACAAACATATATTGCATATATAATTTTAAGCCAGAAAATTATTTAATGTAGACTCAATATAACCACTCACTCCATTAAAAATTTTCCTTTGTCCAACTGTTCTCTTGATTTTTGTATTAAGCCATTTATTTTAGGTCTCCTTAGTTGATTAGACTGAATGTATCACTTTACTTGATAGTTCATTAACACATTTCTTAAATATTTCTTAAAGACATAATTCCTACCTAGGCTAGTAGAAGAACTGAAGAAAACTATAGACTTTTTGTTATGCAATATTTGTCTCTAATCTCCAGATATGATGTTTCCGGATATATACAAACTCAATGCACAATTATTTTATCCTAGTTCTAGGCAAGCCCCATGATTTTAACAGCTGGATTCAAAATATAAAGCAGAGGAAGTTCATTCTTAGTGTCAAGCCCTCCTTGCACTAACACATCATTAGCGCTCCTTGTCTTCAGGCTATTTCCTTGACTTCCCAGGAACCTCAACTCTGATGCCTGAACTTTGGCCTGTACAGATGCTGTCGCGTTTCCACCATGCCTTTCCCAAAAGTTCATCAATTGGCAGGTGGCTAATCTGTCACTAATCCATATTAAAAGCCTAGTGAGGATGGGCATTTTATTCTGCTGCTCCTCTCAGGGGTGTGTGTGTGTGTGTGTGTGTGTGTGTGTGTGTGTGTGTGTGTTGCTTTTGTTTTAAGACACAAGGTCTTGCTATGTTGCCAAGCTGGACTCCAACTCCTGGGCCCAAGCATTCCTCCCATCTCAGCTTCCTAAGTAGTTGGGCTTATAGGGATGTGCCATCTCACCCAGGTTTATGTCTGTATTTTAAGGGGCCTTATTCAGAATGGGTCTAAAGATGAGCAAATCCAGCATCTAATCTTAAAGGAGAGAATAGTATCATGAGAGGTATTTGTGTGCTTGTTGCATGCTCTCAAATTGCAAACCCTCAAAGTACAAAGAAACCTGGTAGATTTGACTTATACCTATGTACATATCTGTCTGTTCTGGTTTTAATCCACTTACTGTATTAATCCATAAGCAACCTGAAGAGAAAAGAAAAATGTCTCCTTAAGCAGTGGAGAGTTTCAATTACAACTAGCTAGCAACCTCCTACAGCCTTTGTGGAAGTGATAAAATAAGACTTTTCAAATAATTTAGCTTTTAGACAAACTTGCAAGTAAAATGAGAGATTTAATGTACTTGAATGATTATTCAAAAGAGAAATAAAATCTCTGAAACTGCCAAAATTTTTAGTCTCCCAAACATGTATTTATTGTCACAAAGATTAAAATAGGAAACACCAAGTTATATCTTATTCAATTTTGTATGTATTGCAGCAGCGGTATGATTATGTATAGATGCCTGAATCACTAATAAGATAAATAACCATGTTAAATGAGCTAAGCCATTTTGTTGAATGGTAAAGTCACTTACTCTACTTTGTCAAGGAAGGAATTTATTTTAAGTATAAAATGGCATTTTTGTAAAGATGTCAGACTCAGCCACTTTACAACCAATTGAAAAGTTATTACTATTTGGGCAATTGTATAAGTTTTCAGCCAAATATAGGTTTACATATTTATTTCCTAAAATTTCTCTAAAATTTTGTTAAGAATTAGAATACCTATTTTGTATTCTTAGCAAATGCATACATTAGCCCTAAAGAGAAGAGTACATTTTTCAGAAAAATTATTTCTGTAATATCAGTGAGGTTTATAAAATACCAGATAACTGATTATTTAATAGAACTATAACAATCACAACAGTAAGAATTGTTTTAAAGGAAGCACACTAAATATGCAGTATTTTTTCTAAATTATTTATTTATTATACTTTAAGTTCAGGGGTACATGTGCAGAACATGCAGGTTTGTTACATAGGTATACACATGCCATGGTGGTTTGCTGCATCCATCACCCCGTCATCTACATTAGTTATTTCTCCTAGTGCTATCCCTCTTCTAGTTCCCCACCCCCGACAGGCCCCTGTGTGTGATGTTCCACTCTCTGTTTCCATGTGTTCTCATTATTCAACACCCATTTATGAGTGAGAATATGCCGTGTTTGCTTTTCTGTTCTTGGGTCACACTGCTGAGAAAGAGGGTTTCCAGCTTCAACCATGCCCCTGCAAAGGACATGAACTCATCCCTTTTTTATGGCTGCATAGTATTCCATGGTATATATGTGCCACATTTTTTTATCCAGTTCATCATTGATGGGCATTTGGGTTGGTTCCAAGTCTCTGCTATTGTGAACAGTGCCACAATAAACATACGTGTGCATATGTCTTTATAATAGAATGATTTACACTCCTTTGGTATATACCCAGTAATGGGATTGCTGGGTCAAATGGTATGTCTAGTTCGAGATCCTTGATGATTTGCCACACTGTCTTCCACAATGGTTGAACTAATTTACACTCCAACAGTGTAAAAGCGTTCCTATCTCTCCACATCCTATCCAGCATCTGTTGTCTCCTGACGTTTTAATGATCGCCATTCTAACTGGCATGATATCGTACCTCATTGTGGTTTTGATGTGCATTTCTCTAATGACCAGTGATGATGAGCTTTTTTTCATACATCTGTTGGCTGCATAAATGTCTCCTCTGAGAAATGTCTGTTCAAATCCTTCACCCACTTTTGGATGAGGTAGTTTTTTTTCTTGTAAATTATTTAAAGAAAACTAAAATTGATCCTTTGTTAAATACACTTTTTAACACAATGTTTTGGTTTTTGAGATGATCATTGTCTGCTATACAGATAAGAACCCAAAGAGAGATCAAACCTGGATGGCTACAAAATATCTCTATTTCGCATTAGTGCAAGAGGGCAAATAAGAACAATGGAACTATAATAGAAATGAGAGCCAAATGCACTGTAGATCTTTAGGAACTGGAAACATCAGGAAGATATTAGATAATTATAGATTTTTTTCTAGAATTTTGCAAGAACCCAGTTTCACAAATGCCAACTTATAAGAAACTGAGAATTGTTGATTTTCACTTTGAATATATTCTATATATTACCAAAATATTTATTCATATTCAGAAAAAGGCAAAGAAAACGTTAGAGAAATAATTTCCAGATCCTGCATCTATTACTTGGAAATCTTCATTGTCTCTTTGTGCTTATTTCTATATCCCATTCAAGAGAGAATATCACAATCACAAGCACAGCTATGCTTAATATGAGGCCTTTAAAGATTTTTTCCTACCTAAATTTTAAATCAAACACTATTACACTAGTTTGTAAATATATATTACAGTTCTTAGCTGAGGAAAAACAACATAAAAAGAAAGCTTATATGAATGACCATGTGTTCACAACTTATTGAAAAGAATATGTATTTCCTTCAATAAATATCTACTGATACTAGTTTTCAAACAGGAAAAAATACTAAACATAACACACTCAGGTTTTTAAAAAGTTAAACACAAAATACATATTAAAACAGAGTTTTCACTCCTTCAGTTAACTCTGAAAATGGAAATATAAGATTTTCACTATTTTACTATTCAATGGGAGCAAAAGACACTTAGAATAACAAAAAGTAGTCACTTAATTTACACAACAAATGCAGAATCTTTCATTTCAACCATTATTTCAGTTCCCCAGAGGTAACTGTCTTTCATTATATACAATTATTTACTCACTTCTAAAAGACTAAACTATCTAAGAAAGTGTGCATCCTTTTGGACAATACTATGGAAGATAAGCCTATTGTTCATCCAGACCACATTTAAACTGTCATGATAACATTTGAAAATCATAGATATTAGTCACAAGATTGGAGATCACTTAGACGTTTCCAAAGCCTACCTATAATTCAGAGAATATACTTTAATACAGTTGGCATGAATTAGCTACTGTACTTGTACACCCATCTGGTTAAAATTGTATAAACCATAGTCAGCATAAAGTGAAAATCGATGCTACATTTCTCAAAAACATCTGTGAATTTTTCATCTTTGAATTAGACATTATGAATATAGTGCTTTTACAAGATAGATAGCCTTAAAAAATTCCAGTATTACCAACCCTTGTTCTAAGAGTATGACAATCCAATAATGTGGATTTTTAAGTTGTCTTTGAATAACTACTGGATTCTTATCTTTCCTTGTAAACACTGATACACCTCTATTTACACTGTTTTCCTGGAGAATGTCTAAGTAATTTGATACACATACTCTCTATGTTCTGACCTAACTTCTCAATTTTTTCCAGTTTAGATTATTATATTTTTAGTTTAAGTTTGTCAAAAGTAGAGGTATGTAGACACTAGCATAAAGTGAAAATAGATGTATCGCAACTAACACATAGAGAAAACTTAGAGACAACCAAACTTGTTTAGGCCTGATTTATAAATTATGTCTGTGATTTGTAAATCATGAATAGTCATAGGGTGTCTGGAAAATGTGCCTCGTTTAAACTGAAGCTTGAATTTCTATTTTTCTAATAATCCACATTCTTGATGCTACAGAAGAGTGACTTTTTAGACTTTTTCTTCAACATTACAGGGGAGAAACAGTAAGGATATATAGAGAGAAGGTTGCAATAAGGTTAAATTAATAAAGGAACAATTATCATTTGTGAGAAGAAATGTTAATAAGAACACTGACCATCATGTTGGCAAAAGTATCTTAGTAAATGAAAGTGTATTTTAGAGAAATAATCTTTTTCCACCAATAATCTTCCTCTGGTTTTCACCATGGAACCTCATGGTCTTTACTTTTTATGGATGCGAGAAGAAAATTTTTTAAAAATCAGGGCTATGAAAAACTTCTAAGAATGGTCTGTTTTAGTTTTTATAAAATTGGGAATAAAACAAGAGCAGAAAAATAACAAGGCATCTGATGACCATTATAACTAGCATGACCCTCTGCTGAGATTTTTTTATGCATTAAAATTAGTGATGGGCAAACAATTCAAAATAACCTGATCCCATGCTCTGAAAGCTATGCCAGCACTATTTTTTGAAGTATAAGATAGTTCTGTAAATTTAAAAATTCATTCATTTTCTTATTTTACTCTTACACGTCTGTAAATAAGTTCTGGGTACAACTAGAAACAATTTCATTTAATTTTTCTTAGTATGCCTAACATTAGCACAAAATTATTTGCCTCATAACCAGCATGTTTTGAAACAGAAGATTTTTGAATAAGACGTTGCTGGATTCATCACAGTCCTTAAAGAGTCCTAACAGAACTCTCTTAAATATGAGAAACATGACATTTAATCTAAATTCAAATACCACACCTTTCTAATACCTTTTACTACTGACAACTGAAATTTAAAGCATTTACATTTTAAAACCAGAAGTTTGTCTTAATTAAAAATTATCAAGAAAATAATTCAGTCCTAATCTTCTGCCAAAAGGTCATTTTTGTGCTAAAGGACTGGCGGTGTCACCCATTTCCTCCCAATCCTCTTACCACAGCATACTGATTTTCAGTATATCCCAAAGAGCAAAACATACTGGCATTTCTCTGACATAAAAAAAAGTCTAAGGCATCTCACATGGATAACAGTTTTCAATACTTGATGTACAATAACTTCAATTGGGAAGAGCATGTGTTTACAAATGCAGAAGAGCATTCAACACTGCTCATCCAGGATTTTTAGTGTACTCTTAAACAAATTCTTTGACATTATCTACTACGCAGGAAACAAAAAAAGTCGCTTAAAAAATGAGTTCATTTTTAAGGAAAAAAAATGTCATGTTTATAGAAATAACAGTGATGTATGGTTTTAAAAATAGGACAGTCTATCTTGAAAAGATATGTTTTGAAAAGATCCTTTCATATTGTTTTTGTTTATGTCAAAGGGATGATTAGAGTCCCAGTAAATGGGAACCTCCCAGCAGAGGGTAATAGAAGGCCAGCAGCCCACATATGGCCTGCAGCTTGGGGGATTTCTCTCAGTGTTCTGCCAGAGATGGGACTGCCCAAATGGTTTCTCGCCTAAGTCTGAAGTCATAAACTGCAGGACCAGCCATGCCAGAACTGGACCCAAGGGTATACAGAGTCTTGGCTGATGGGAAACAATGACTGCTTCCTAAGGAAGCCACAGCTGCTTTCCTGAGAGACACCCCAGATGCCTGAATTTTCCCTTACTTTCCATTTTTGACTACCTGTTCTGGCAACAATTCCAACAAAGGGAGAGGCAGGCAGCAGGCACCCAGCTGTTTTCAATAAGCCTTGGCAACATAGGTACTGATTACATAAACACTACAAACATTCAAAGAACATATTTTCTAGCTTTCAAGCTAGAAAACAAGGTGTGAGCCTGTAGCAACACCCCACATCTCTTCCACTCCAAATGATGATGATGATGATAATTACTTTAATTATTAAAGCAAAGATTCTGAAAGAAAACATATCAATTGCTGGGAAGGAGCTCAAATTATACAGAGTATTGGGAAGATATGAAATCTCCACATTTCAGGGACAATAATTTTTCTGTTTCCTTATGAAATGGTAAGTTCAAAGTATGCATTTAATTTGATGGATTTCTCATTATTTTCCCATGACCCAGGCAAAAAACAATCAGATATTGCATTATCCATTTGCATTACAACACATTTTCTTTTTCATTTTCATATATTCAAAAATATAATTGAAAAGCCTTAATATATGTTAAAATCTCCAGAGAAGTATATCAATGAAATAGTACATAAGGTCCTCTGCTAATATTAATCTCAGGTGTATAAACCTAGAGAAGATGCTGATTTACATTTTAAGTCAGATGGAATTTCCTGGCTTTTAAAATATATATATTAATTTTCTGGATTTGATTTTTGGAAACTGAAATTTTAAGTAACTCATTCATGCTTATAGGTAACAAATGCAGAGTATTTTAAAAAATGATTTCTATATTTGACATATTAGAATAAGAATTTACTAAGAGAAATGAATTGGAGCTTCAATAATCTATATTACCAGGTAACTGTTCAATTTCCTGTATAACAGAGTAATATTCCTAAAACAGAGAATAGTGTTGCATTTAATTTTCTATCTTAAGATTCTTATTTTCATTCTTAATACTTCAGAAAAAAAATCTTTGGCTAGGTCACTCCTTAATATGTCTATTATTTCTGTGATAATTTTCTTGCCTCCAAGATGGCAGAATATATTATTTGATCGGGATTTTAAATTAGGCCCTTTCAAATAAAAATGACTACTATACAAAAGCAGCAGAGAAAATATGTTTCGACTTGTTTTTGAAAGCCAGCTTTGGATAAAGTGATACTGTGAATTCAAAAACATAAAGCTATTTTACAGAAAATAAAAGTGTCATTAGCAAATTAGTGAATAGACTAAGAATGATATACTGCATACACACTGCAATTGCTGTAATGTGGGACATAAAGGGCCAGTAAAACAGAACAAAACAAAACGCTGAAAAAGGAATCAGCAGACTAGGCTGCCCCAGTTCAACACAAATTATTTTGCCTCAAGAGGTCAATTTGATTTTGTTTCTGTCTTTATAAAATGGGAATAATAGCTTCCCTGATTTTCACAGGATTTTACTGAGGATTGACTTACTTTTTAACTTATAAAGTATTATAAGAATATAAGAGAGACTACTATGCTACTATTCTTGCTTAAAAGACTCAATAAGCTAAATGTGAAAGCAGAAAGTGATAGATAAGGAGACATAAATTATAAGTAGGATTTGGAACATGACAGATTTTAGTCAGCTCTTTCTTGTTGGTGGTCCTAAGTTAGAATGATGCCTTTAAAGTTGTGGCTACATGATAATGCTGGGAAAATATAATCCTGCAAAGTGGCATAAGATTTCAGTGGGTAACAACTATTCCAATTATGGATTGATCATTTGTTTGGAGTATTTCTTTTATGGACCCTGGCCTTTTACAACATGGTGTTCCATGTTTCGTGGCATTTTTATACAAGCCTTTTGAAACCCATTTTAGTGTCCTAACATGATTTTTCATTCCTTACTTATGACAAAAATATGGAATAATTTCTAAATATCCTCCCACTCACTATTACCAAACTACTGTTTTGTTCTTTCATATTACATAAAATTCCCTACTCGTATAAGAAACTATGTCCAAAATAATTACTTTTACACAGATCTTTTTTTGGGGGGACCCTGAGGAACACAATGGCAATATATACATTAAAAATTCTACAATAAACAGACGATTTTTTAGTTATAGTGTTTCTTGGAATATTCTTTGACAAATGTACAAAGAATTACATTCAACAAAGCTGAGTCAATTTTGAGCAGAACCAAAATAATGCCATGAGAAAGTTTTGGACTAGCAAATTTACCATAGAACTGCAAAGGAAAGGGTCAACTTGAAGGACATAATGGAAGAAGAAAGGTCAGAAAAATGCCTTGGAGAATTATCGTTCCGTATCTTTGCTGTTTTGTAAACAATGCTTTGCTGGACAATTCAAACTCTTGAAAACCTATTAAAATGTTCACTCTAGACTCAATGTAAGAAAACCTAACATATTAAAGTCACAAAACTGTAAACCTTCAAATTTCTCTAAAATAAATACTCATATTATTCTATGCATTCACTGTTTATTTAGTGTTAGGTGTGGAGTACACACACACACACACACACACGCATGCCACCTACTTCAAAGGTGAATGGTTGCACAAAAAGAATTACATTGAATCACTCTCCATTAGGTTGTATTCATTCACAAATATTTATCTCACTCTTTTTTTTATGCCAGGGATTTTACTGCTGGCAGAGATGTTACTGGTTAGTAATACGGCCCTGAGTTTTTCATGTATTAGATTTGTAGAGACTTTATTTCTAAATCTTCAGGTAGAATTATCTTTAAAATGTTGTCATTCGATGAAAAAGAAAAATATTTTTCTAAAATGAGATCAATCCCATGACTATATTACATTTCTCACTGACTTAGCTAACCTGTAAAATGAATCATATCCAGCACAGCTATCTTACAGGGTTCTTAAAAGAGTAAGCAATGAATCATCCTCATCTAGCAGATAGAGTATTCTCTGAAGTAACCGTGATTCAGTGCTTTGAGTAGCATTTTGGGGATGCAAAAGAAATCAATTATGATCACAGTTCCACCTTAGGCAAGTTATTTAATCCAGCTATGCCTCAGTATATTCATAAGAAAAATAAAGAGAATCTTACACAGTTGTTGGAATGTTTAATTTAAATAACATACATGAAAACTTTAAGAGTTTCAAATGTGCAAAAACACTCAACAAATGTCAGTAATTCCAGTTGATTATATTGTGTTATTTTTGTCAGTGTTGACATTAGATCACCATTTATGGCAACATTTTCCAAACTTTGCATTGAAAATATATCATAGAAGCTCTGCCCCTCATTGGATTTAACTTATTATTTATTATTATTATTGATATGAGACACACAAAAATAGAACTTTTTTTAAAAGCTTGAGATTAGACAAGTATAAATAAAAATTGTAACATTTAATTTTTCCATCTCAATGGATTATCTTACCCATCACTTTTGAAAACCACAATCAAAAGTATAAAGAAGTCTTCAAAGTTTCCAAAGTGTGGTATCCTAGAAAAAACAGGCTGAGAACCATGAAACATGGATTCTCATCCTTTGGGTCACAAATGACTGAATTGTTTTATTTTCTCAGGACAATCAGTTTCTTTGTTCAAAGACAGAGTAGAAATAGAAAATCTCTAAGATCCATTATCAGTTCTATTACCTGAAAAAAAAATTGACCAATACAGTAATAATAAATTTCCAAGGATAGTCTAGAGGAAAATTAAAATTTATAATAAAGAGTATACACCAGAAATATTTCCTTTGCCCAAATTGTTAGCACAAAAATATAATTGAACAGAAAACAAAGACACGAAAAAACTTTTTTATAAAAGCATCCCCCACACATTTGAAGTATGTATAGAGAATGGCAAAGGATGGCAGAGATAGATTCCAAAATCACCAGTTCTTAGATATCAAGATTCCTGATCTGCTTGTTGGAGACCAACTAGCCTCCATAAAATTTTACAAAGTTAGGATACAAAGGTCATCTCTGAAAAATTACTTAGTGGATATTGCCAAAGGGATGGTAGATAAAGCATCAGAAGTAGCAATGATTCTTACAAAAACTTTGCAGAGGCAAGTACTGAAATAAAACATGTAATGAACAATTTTGATGGTTACTGGTAAATAATGGAGTGTTTCAGGGACGAGAAATTTCACAGGCAAAATATTTGGCTTGTTTGTGTTTATAGTTGAAGAAACATAGTCTGGCCATTAAGGTGTTGTATACATCCAGTAACAAAATTAAACCTTTAAAATGTTTAGATTCTGTATGGTCCATAATTTGTTGCTGTTGATTTCTCCCTTCAATGAGAGATAAAGGAGAGAGAGAAAAGACAGAAATAGAGAAATACATTACTAGAATCTCTAAAAATAATTATGTTATGAAAAATCTGTAAAAATAAATCTATGGAAAATTTGTAACCAATATTAAATATTGAATAACAGAAAAATTGTACTTTGGTACACTATGAGTTTTCAGAAAGTGTCTTTGTAGCCGAAAATATGTTTATGATTATAACAAAGGTATATTTTATGGATTCTGGGGAATGTGTTAATAATTCTCATGACTAAGTAAAGGCAAGAGAAATCTCCTTGGTTAGCTTCTGAAGTTAGCACATGCAGCAAAAGTTGTCCAGAGTTAAAATTACCATAGAAAATCCCTATAATAACCCCTAAAGTGTAATACACATGGTTTTGTATATACAAATGCTTTATGGCAATTTTCTCACACACTCAAATTGGAGAACCATTGTGCAAGGCTGAAGAAAGTAACCAAAGGCAAGTCTATATACAGATTTCTCACAACTCAAACCAATCCTACCTTTGGGTCAGTGGCAAATGAGCAGAGGAAAAAAATGGATGATGAGCTTTAATATGTTTATCTGTAGGGCTAGCTACTTATTATTTTAAATACTGAACCTTAGTGCTCTAATACTGAACCTTAGTGCTCTAATACATTTAATACTGAACCTTAGTGCTCTAACACATTATTAAAGAATGTGGTTGCTTTTGTGAGGGTCAAACAAGAGAGTGGAATACACCTTGCAACTTGGGTAAGTCCCAAATCCTGAGAGTAGCTGAAATGCATAAATGATGTCATTTTACTTTATCTTAATACACAAAAGAATATTTAATTTGGCTTCTTGGACATAAAAAGCTTATTTTAAAGTAATGCTTTCACTCTCTATATCTTTTTGTGTCTCTTGCTATTTCTAGTTGCATCTTCGACAGCACTGATCCTATAAGAGCCTATGCAAGCAGAAGTTTTATTTCAAACATTCAGATGAATGAGCCCAATATAAATTCTGTCAAAACAAATGTAATATATCAAGACCTTCTGTTATAAGTACAGTAACCTACTATTAAATATGAATACTAGCTTTTTCTTTCCCCAATTATGATCCTCTGCAATAAATCAGTCCGCCACAAAGTATTTACTACAGGGATTCTCCTTGTTTTGAAGCAAGACTTGTAAACTTTATACAATCCTGAAATGAGAAGACTGTTATGACTCTTGACAATTTCACAAGGAGGAATATTGTCTAGATTCATTATAACTGGCTAAATTTCTCTACGATCTGATCAAAAGAAAGCACATGTATTCAGAAATTTTCTTTTTCTTTTTTTTTTCTTTTCTTTCTCTTTTCTTTTCTGTGATGAAGTGAGTTACTAGCTCCCCAAAGACCTGAAGACTCAACACAGCTTGGGTTGTACACCGGAATTCTCCCCCGTGAGTTTGGCGGCCGGGTCAGTAGGAATGATATTAGTACATTTAATTTTCAAAACACATACAGTGGAACAGATGTGTTTTATGGAGACTGCAAAATGAAGGGGGTCTGCATAATGTTTTAGTACTATATGGTTAGAGATCACTGTATGAATCTAATTCCTGCTGATAATCATAACTTGTCTCTGTAAAAACTAGTTTATAACATTTCTGTATAGCACTATGGAGAATATCAAAGCTACCAAGATTTGAAACAGTGCAGCAGGAGCTCCAAGACTTTATGTAAATTAACCCCACAACATGGAACACATTTACTGGAGGGCTTTAGGAATTTGGAACTCAGAATGCCTAGGATGTGGGTTTAATTGAAAAGCAGTATTATAACAATCAGTTTTTCTCTAGAGACAGGATTTTTTAAGGTGCATGCAAACGTATAATTGAGCATTGACATATTACATCATGGTGATACATTTTAAACAACCCATATCTGCTTCACAGTATTTATTTCACGGAAATACCACTGGTTATTCGAAGATTTCTCATTTAGCGGCAAGCCATATGAATAAATGAACAGTACACTGAGGTGAGCCAGTCAACTCTCAGATGGGGCCAGGCCTCAAAGGCTCACACATACACAAAGCACTTCTTCTGGAAAAAATGTTTCTGGGTTTTCAACATAAATCAGGGTCAACACATAATACAATCATACTCTAGTGTATTTAAAAGCTGGAAAACAGTCTAAGACTGCGATGCTTCCAGCAAACCTTCAGGCCAAACAGCAATCAGAAAGAGAATTCATGGCTTTGTGATCAAAACCTGTCTCTGTTCTTGTCCATGAAGGGGTTGCCTGCTTTCCTGGGAATTTTTAAATGGGCGTTAGAAAACTACACTTTCCACACTGCTATAATTTTAAAGGATTTCTTTTTCTATTTTTTTTTTTCATGTAAACTGTAGACACAAATGAACATAGTGGTAATACTAAAATCCAAGAGCCTTGATTTTCACACCATAACAGTTAACTTATTAAACTTTTATGATCAAAGAATGAGCCAAATCTTTCCACTGGAATTCTATATGCATCACTCATTTATAGTAGTAATGAAAAGATTAAAGAATAATGATTAAAAAAAAGTCACAAAAAAATCGATAAAATAACAAAAATTCTTTTTGGTCCAATTGCATACTGAATTCAAATATATGTCAAATAAAATCAAGTCTTTTTTTAAGACATAAAATATAAAGTATGAAACTAAAAGTTGTATATTGCATGGGAGATTTAAGAACTGTAGGATCAATAGTTCAACGCCTATCAATTGAGCATGCATTATGTTCCTATATAAGTGCTAGAACAAAAGTGACAGAAAATGTGTGTGTGTGTGTGTGTGTGTGTATGTGTATGTGTGTACACACATATATGCCCAATCCCTTTGACAATGTTTTGGCAATGTAAAATATAGATGTACATATCTCATACTCTCAAAGGCGTTAGGACTTCCGTAAAGTGTCCTAATTCACAGACACAAGACTGTCTTTTACTTTAAATAAATGCTTCATCTGAAAACTTAATATATAGCTTACCTTAAAAGTAAAGAAATAGATTCTACGGGAAACAAGAAGGAGAGGAAGGAAATACAAAGCTAGAGTTTAAGTTGTGATGTTGCAACCGAATCATGAAATGTGGCCTTGAATCTACGAAGGCTGTGGTAGCTGGAAATGATAATCTAATAAATGACATCCAATCCATGAAAAAGGACAAGAAAAATAACCACTGGCCCAGAGAAGTGGCAATGAAGCTTTTAGCGGGCCTCATGATACCGATGGAGAAATTGAAAAAGCCAAATAGTTTCACAGTGATTGTGTTTCAGATATCCAACGCTGAGAAATTAACATAAAACTGGGTCTGTCATATGAAATCGTTGGGGCCACAAAAGAAAGAAATGTTAAACACCACAGAGATGCTCCCATATCCCAAGGCACATGGGAAGACCAGGGACATTGACAATCGTAACTGAGGATGAGTTCATAATAAAAATTTAAATGCATGAACACACACATTCTCTCTCTCTCTCTCTCTCTCTCTCTCTCATATACACACTTAAGAAAAAGACATTTTGAGAGAGATTTTAATATGTGCAACAAATGGACAATTTATGCCACAAATATAAAAAGTAATGAAGAAGCAGGAAAGATATTTTAAAGTAAGAATTTTTTAAGTTTAAAGAGATTAAAAAATAGAAATAATGAGAAACAAATAAGGGACTAAAATTAAATAGCAGGTAAATTTAAACATACATCAGATAGAAACATCTTAAATAAAATATAGTTATTGAAATTAAAAATCCAGTGAACTGGCAAATAAAACTGATCACACTCTGAAGAAAATAAAATTAGTAAGTTGCAAGATGGAAAAGCCACAGAGAGAGAGAAACAAAAATACGATAAATGATTGCAGACATATAAGTTAAAATAAGAAATACAATGTGTCTAATTGAAATTCAAAAAAGTAAATGAGAAGAACAGTGGAGTGGGAATAACAATATAAAGCAAAATAGAATTACTAAAAACCAAATACTGGTATCTAAATGGCATACTGCTAAATAATTTATTGTTCACCATAATTAACAAGGAAGATTATAATTTATTTACTTAACCTTATTTTAGGTTCAAGGGTACATGTGCAGGATTGTTAGGTAGATAAACTGTGTGTCTTGGGGGTTTGGTGATATTAAGTAAAACTAAATGACAATGAATATTCTGCATATCAAAATTGAGAGATACATGTAAAATTATAGAAATAAAATTATTATATTTATCAATAAGAAAAAAGACATATAAATGGTGAAATATCCAACAAATTAAATGCTGTAGCTAAAAATAAAACTGAAGATTCATATTCCAATGTGGATAAATTTCAAGAACAATTTTGAGTGAAACTAAGTGTAGACTTATGTATTTTTTTAAAGCAGAAATCTGCTGTATATTAAGGATATATAGTCAATAGAATTACATTTTCCTTCAGAGGAATGAGAGATATTAGTACTATATTGACTGTGGGGGGGTGTGTGCACGTGTGTGTATATATTTTGTAAATTTTTGTTTTACTGTTTTGGGTCATATGTTTTAGTTCTTTTAATGGTTACTCTTCCAACAGTTCTTGTAGTGGTTAGTTCGCATAGCGATTGCATTGCATAGAAAGGAAAAGAATGTGATTGAGAGAAGTGGGCTTCAAATGTTCAGATAAAATTTTATTTCCTTTAAAAAAATTTTAAATATATTAACTCTGCTTAAGCTTGGCTAATATAAAATTCTGGATTTTTTTTCTGTATTTTTGAAAAAATGTATATATAGTTTAAAATTTTTTTAATTAAAAAAAAAATGAGGAGTTCATCAAGACCTGTGAAAGGTCAGGGAAGCTTCAGAACAGAGATGAAACTACTGCTGGCCCCACAGCCGGATCAGACCTGAGGTAGAGGGAAGAAAGACCAACTCAGTTGAAGCCTGATGCACAAAGTCTACAATCAATCTTATGGTAGAAAAGGTTGGCCTGACTTTTTTTCAACATATTTGGAATAACAGAAAAATGGAAAGAGAAGTCCATCTATGGGGCTATTCAGTACCAGACCGAATAATGTGAATCTTATTTGATGACACTGAAAGATAATACCATAATAAAAGTTAAAATATGTTATATGAATTAAATAGGAGAGAAGTCAGAAGAAGCTGTCAGAATCATGTTTGATAAGAGAAAGTTTTGTAGCTTCATTCATTTATTGATCAAATTTGTTTGAAGAACCTTCATGCACAAATTATTTAAACAGTATTCATTAGCATAAAGGTGACAACTAAAATAGTTATTCAGGAAATAATTATTTATAAACTCACAATGATAAATCTCTACTCTTATGGGGTTTGAATTAGGGTAATAATACAGATCATTGCACAACTCCACTGCAATGTGCTGTGTGTAGCAGGGACATCTCATATTGTCTTGATAATCAAGTAAAGTGTTTGGTAGAATGAAGTGCTGAAGCACAGTAGTTTTTCAATTAAATATTTATAAGTGGATGATTACATGATTACATTAACTAACATTTAAACTGAGACAAGAAAGATGAAGAGGAGTTTGCCAGCTGAAAACAGGAGGAAGGGAAGTTTTGGGGGCAGAAGCAACAATCCAGAAAGGAAAAAACAATCTTTTTTTTTTTAAAAAAAAGAAATTAAGAGACATTTTTAGATATCTGATCCTGAGAAGCACAAGTAAAGAGTAAAGAGGGAGACACTCATGTAAGACAAGGTAGGTGATTGAAGCATTCTCATCCTGGAGTGATGTGATTCAATTTGCTCTTCAGCACCAGGCTGTGGTGTGGAAGATGAAGACTTGCTAAGTGGATGAGAGTCCTGTTGGGACACTGTCTCAGTAAGCTGATGATGACAGTGGTCAGAAGTAAAGTAGTATTGGCTGTGGGGATGGAGAAAAAAAGATGGATTTAAAGGATTTGGGGGGATTACACCGTGGAAGTGAATGAGTTCTCCAAGGTATATACCTAAGAAAATACATCTATGCTCTCCTGATAATCCCCTAACATCTTTCCAGACAAGCCAGATGGCTTGTTATGTTTCCTGCACACACTTCAGATCTTTCCGATTGTATAGCTCCCTTCATACTCACTTCCTCTAATTCTCTTCTTCAGTCCCACCCATCCTTCAAGGTGGGCCTCAGTGATACCTTGCTCATGGAATCGTCTATGATGTTCATTATTTTTATAATATATAATATTTTATAATATATAATCTCTGTTTCCTGTAAGTCTTTAGAATTTTTGCCTCATTTCTTTTATTGCATTTATATACTGACTGCTATAACGGCAACTGAACATCTTACGTGTCCACCTGACTGTGCCTTTTTTTTTGGAGATGGAATCTGGCTGTGTTGCTCAGGCTAGAGTGCAGTGGCATGATCTTGGCTCACTGCAACCTCCGTCTCCTGGGTTCAAGTGATACTCCTGGCTCAGCCTCCCCAGGAGCTGGGATTATAGGCATGTGCCACCATGCCCAGTTAATTAATTAATTTATTTGTATTTTAGTAGAGACAGGGTTTCTCCATGTTTCCCAGGCTTGTCTTAAACTCTGAGCTCAGGCAATCTGCCCACCTAGGCCTCCTTAAGTGCTAGGATTACATGCGTGAGCCATCACACCTGGCCCTGACTGTGCTTTAAGGCCAGAAAAAATATCAAATATGAGTTGTTCCCATTTAAAGTGCTTGGCATACTGTCTTATGCATGTGAAAGACTCAGTAATAATGATATTCAAAAATAATATTAATCCAGAAATGTTTTATTAAATATGAATATGTAAATATCTTATTAGAAAATTAACCTTATTTCAAAACCATTTAAATTTAGAACCAATTGTAAAACCAAGCCTAGAACAGTCAATTGGCTAGTAACAATATATGCTGTGATTATTATCATAAATTGCATATATTTTCAGGACACAGGTCTAAAAATCTGTTCCCCCTGGGCTGGTGTGGTGGCTCATGCCTATAATCCTGGCACTTTGGGAGGCCAAGGCAGGTGGATCTTGAGGTCTGGAGATTGAGACCTTCCTGGCCAACACTGAGAAACCCCTCTCTATTAAAAACACAAAAATTAGCTCAGTGTGGTGGTGTGCATCTTCAATTCTAGCTACTTGGGAGGCTGAGGCAGGAGAATCACTAGAAACCAGGAGGCGGAGACACAGTGAGCTGAGACTGGGTCACTGCACTGCAGCATGGCGACAGGGCAAGACTCCGTCTCAAAAAAAAAAAAATCTGTCCCCTGAAATTAATCTAATTCTGTCCCCTGAAATTAATCTAATTTTAAATAAAGTAGGTGTTCAAAAAGATATGTAGGCTGAAAATGAGGATGCTACTGTCTGTGATGACATTCATAAGTCTTATAAAATAATGAAAACCATAAAAGCATTCAATAAAGTTGAAAGACTAGGAAAATACAATGAGGATGTCAGAATGATGAATAAACTGCTGTTGTTTTACACCTCCACGGAAAGAAGGAGAAAGGGGCAAATCACATAAATATTTTCTGTTGTTTCCTCAGTCAGTATGCCTCCTTGGTAGTGGGCCCATAGGAAATGTAGGAGAATCATTTGGCCTCTTTTGGCTTCTGGATATTGAGGACATGTGTGTCGGATCAGAGTTACAGGGTGATTTCCATTAATCTATTCCAAGCCCTCTGGAAGTAAAGTCCATCTGTCAGTTCGTTGAGCCAGGGCTGAGCTCTTGTAAGTCATCTATCAAAACTTTAGAATCTGGCTGATAATGGTGATCGCTAGTGAGGTGCCTTTCATAAAATAACAACTTTACCTACATCATAATCACAGAAAGAGGGGAAAAAATGACATGGTTTAAAAGAAATTCCTCAATGTTTTTCACTTTAAATTCTTTATTTCCCTTGCTGAGACAAAGGGCAATAGTGGTGACTACAGACGTAATCCCCTTTCCTCCAAAAAACTTCAAGTACAGGGTTTTGATTTCACAGCAGTCAACTCTGATATTTCTTCTCTTTCATGAGGAGCAGGATATGCTACGTTGCCTTTGTTTGTAGGCACACTGGAAGTTGTAGAGTCCCTTTTAAAGAGAAAATGAGCATATGGAAGCTCTTTTTTGTAAAACTATTGTTCAAATGAATGTTAAACATACCATCCACAAAATTAAATTTAAGCACCTGCTTCCTTTAAGGAATAGTTGTTTGCCCTTCCTCTAGAGAAAAATCCAGCAAAGGAAACAGTTACTCTTCTTTTGCAGTATCCGTGATTGAGAAGGTGACTGCTACATACATGTTGTGCAGAGTCACCAATTTCATTACAATTTCTGTTGTAAAAGGCAAAGAGTTTTTAATATTTATATAGCCATTATCTTCTTTACTTTCAAATTATTTCAAACTTCACAACAAAACATATAGAGAGTTCATATAATTTTCTTATAAGTTATTCAGTTTGGAGAGTAAAACTTCTAATATAATTCTGCCATTTTCCTTTGAAATATTTTGGACTAAAATGCTATTATTGGAGAAGGCAAGGTGTAAGCTTCAAATTGGTTCATTTTGCTACTTTTGATCACTCCATTAAAGCATTTTGGGAAAAAGTTAATATTTCTGAGTCTAAAATATTTTACAAGTTATCTAACAACAAATTTTTTTGGTCTAGGTATTAGAATCTTGACATTACTCAATAACTGCTGATCAGTTTAATTAATTAGTTCACAGATATCTAAAATATAGGATGAACTTAGAGCCTGATGAACAGCAAACGTAGACAAAGGGCTCAAAATATTTTATAAACAAAACTGATAGAAGAAAAAGGCAATAAGCAGGTAAAACAACTGAGATTTTGTCATCTTTAACATTCAAATATTCCCTTAAAGCAAATACATGTTTTTCAACGTTAGTCATCTTGCTTTTTGGCTAGTCATTAGAAATGGTCAGTAGTTATTAATAACCATACCTGTATATTTCTTTACGGAGGAAATTGTTATGTCTATTAACCTATCCTCTTCACTTGTTAAATAAATTATTTTCCCCATTTCTTTATAATGAATATTTTCAAACTTAAAGAAAAATGGAAAGTATGGCACTACAAAAACTTCCACCTCTCTCCATTTTCCACATATATTTTGCCGTATGTGCTTTCCCCTCTATCCTTCTCTCTCATTCTCCCTTTCTCTGTCTGTCTCTGTCTCACTCAAAGCATTTCTGAATATTTGAAGTTGCAAATACCTAGAAATTTACCCCATATACTTTAGTGTTCATTTCCTAAGGACAACGACTTACCCCTACATACTTAACAAACATATCATCACATGAAAAGTAGTTAATATTAGTTATATAATATGCAGTGCATATACAATTTTCCAAAATGTCTCAAAATATGCCCTACTGAGTTGTGCATATAGATTCATGAAAGAGTGTGTGCGTGTGTGTGATTGTGCATAATGTATCCATACTCAAGCATGAAGCATTTCATGTGGTTAAGTTGTATATTTAATTCAAACACTACTTCAAGATTTTATGTGCAGATAAATCATAACAATTACAATACAGCAACTTCACAATAATTTTAAATGAGTGATCAAAAGGCAATTTAAATAAAATATTGAAATTATTCAAGACCTACAAAATAAAGTGTTACAGTAACTGTTATTTCTGAGTTGATCATGATTGCTTTTCAATTTAGTATTAACACTATAAGTTACTAGAAATATCATCATTATTGATATCTAAGAGACAACTAGCAGGTAGAATTTTTGATAAACTGTAGTTTTAGTGTTATTATTGCATTATATTAAAATGCTATTTTATCCTTATAAAATACAATTTTCAGAACAAAGTGATTCTCATATAGATAAAAGAATGAACATTTGTTAACAGTTACATTCAATGAGAAAACTAGGTAGATGCTGTAACTTTTTAAAAAGAAAATGTAAAAACGGACACATTTTATATAATATTAAAATAAATGTCCAATGAGGGAGAAATATCTATTTCACAGGGATTGGGTTTAAGGCTAGACAGGATAGAATTTACATACTTCCATATAAGAATTATTTTACATTGCTATAAGTTATTTATAATTTATAGAGTTATAAAAAAACCTCCCATGGAATAAGACTCTTCCACCTGAAGAAGTCTTCTCTAGCATCATCTACCCTAAGAAAAACTAATCTTTCTCACCTTAGATTTTATTGGCTAAAATCTTATCAAACTGGGCATGGAGGAATTCCAAAAAGCAGAACTTTGAACCTGTTACTTTTTCATGGTTTCTGATAACGAACTCTGTATTTTACATATCACTGAACTAGTTCCATATCTAAATCAGACCAATATACCAAGAAATTTATCTATAAATTATCTATAATAAAAAAACCTGTTTGCTTCTGAATTACATGGACTCTCTGATGTTTAGCCAGGTCAGACATGACCTTAGAAAAGTCAGTTAAGCTCTGAGAAGACAATTTTTTTCTCACACCAATTCTGAAAAGAACATTCTATGCTGATTTCCAATGAGAATACAGTAGATATAAAATTAGTTACAGTATAATTTTCTATGGGCCCCACATTAACCTATAATCCTTGATGTTCCACTCCATGACTTAGCATACAAAGCCATGCTACATTTTTAAAGAATAGAAATATTGGGTCAGAATTACTGTTTAGGCAGATATGGCATTTGAAAAAAAATATTCTCTTTGCATAAGACCTTTAGTTTATTAATAACCCTGAAGAAAACAGTCCTGAAGAATGTCAGCTAGCTCAATGACCCATAGCAAATCATTTTGGCACCCAACAGTACATTCAATTACTTACAAACCTTGATTTTTAACAATTTCATGGGGACGACCTTTGGTTTTTGTTAACCCTGGAGAAAACAGTCCTGAAGAATGTCAGCTAGCTCATTGACCCATAGCAAATCATTTTGGCACCCAACACTACATTCAATTACTCCCAAACCTTGACTCTTAACTATTTCAGGGGGACAACATTGGATCCTGATAACTACAGATATAGCTCACTATTAAAGTCACTGTCTGAAGATTATATATCCATAAAAAATAATCTAGCAGAAAACATCATTGTAAAATCAGTAAAAGAAAATACAAGAAATATATCTCTAAAAGTGAGTATTTCCAACAAAATATCACCTATGAGAGAACAAATAGAAGGACTCTTAATTATAGTTAGGGAAGAATGTTGCATTATTACCTGAGTAATTACTTGAAAAACCCAGACAAATGCAAAAATGTCTTCCATAACTTCATTTTTTCCTAGAACCATCTTATCTCTATTTTATTGGATTCTCTTGCCAAACTGAATTACCCTGGACCTAGGTGTCTTTATACTTTGAACTCCTACATACCCAACTGCAACCTAATTTAACTAACCTAATTTAAAATATATTCTCAGTAATGAATAGCTGAATGTCAGCCAATCACATCAAGGAAGCTTCAGCCAATCACAGGCTGCCTACTGATCAAACATGTCCATATAAGGCAATGCCAAGCTGTAACCAATCAAGCTTTCCTTTAGTTACTTTGAGTTTCTGTCTATAAATACTGAAACTGTCCCCCAAAATGTTAAACAAACAAAAACAGTGAAAACATAAATAAACATAAACAAATACTTGAGTTTGTTGACAGATTTTAAAAAAGAAGAAACAACTTACAAAAACACTAAAAATCCTTCAGCTTAGAAAATAAAACTGGCTAAGATCAGTTGGAACCACTATGGTCAAATGGAGCCTGCATAAAATAACCTTGCTGATATTATGGCTGGAATTTCCACTGCATGTTTCATGCTAATGCCTCCTTGACACATATGATCCACGAGGTAGCATGAAGCAATGAGTCCACATGCCCAAGGACTCTCTAGACTTCTCCTTTCCTTATACTAATCATCTATTAATCCCATAATCTACCCTTTAAACTTTTTCTTATAAGGTTACTGCCTTAAAACCAGCACAGGGTGACAGATTTGAGCTTGATTTCTGTCTCTTTGTTGGTCAACTTAGAATAAAAAGCTTTTCTTTCCTCAAAAATTTAGTATTAGAGTATTGGCTTCTAGTGCATTGGGCAGCAAGCCCCTTTTACATGGTAACAATATTGCCTGCTCATCTTGGTGGGTGGAGCTCTCTGACCTTCGACTGGGATAGGGTGCTGCCTGATTCATGAATTCTCATTTGTTGTGCAGATCAACTCTGCTTATTTTAATTCCTTTAAAGTTTTTCTTTCAACACTTATTGTAAGGAATAAAACTCAATTTTCTTTTCGTAGTGTTTCTCTCCACAGGAAATTAAAGTCTGTACTTCTCCAACAGATAATAGTAGAAGTCTACTTTGGTGGGCAAGTGATAAAGTAAAACTATCCTAAATTAACAGGTAGTTTGAGGCACATGTGGTCAAAACCTGAGTTGAAGGCTTTACAAACAACAAAAATACTCCACATAGGGCATAGAACATCCTACAAGATTCAGAAAGCTCAAGAAAAGGTCATTTCAAACAACCTGCTAGCTACAGAGCTTAAAGAAAGACAGAATATGAAGAAAGAGACATATGGAAGAAGACATAAGGAAAGGTTGAATAAAACTGGCTGGAGAAATAGTTGTAAAAGGGTCAAAAGACAGTAAGAGTATACAAGGAAAAAATAAAATATGAAGAGTTAGGCAGAATCACACATTGGAAATGCAGGACAGAAAAGTGAAAGAGCTAGTCATTAAGACAAAAGGAGGAAGGAAACAAAATAACTAAAGGAAAACAAGTAAAAGGTACCAAGAGATAAAAGTCATCATTTAAAAAACTATCTGGCATTTCTTCATGTTTTGCCATAGTAATTATCCGCCAAAGCTGAAATTACAGTATTCCTCTGTGATTTGTTTTGATAGATTCAGCCAGGTGCATTATCTGTAGGCATTCTTATTCAGGAGAAAAATTAGCCAATCATGGATCTGGATGTAAATTTAAGGGACAAGAATAAGTAAAAGCTCTCCAAATGATATTTACGCAGTGGTCCAATCAAAATTGCATAAATTACTGAGTTCGACTGCCAGGAAAAGGGGTTAAATTTAATACAGCTAGACAGCTGAGCAGCTGCTTTCATGATTTAAATAAAAACAAGCTGAAACTCCTGCTGTCAGACTGGTGATATATGACTTGTAATGGGATGTTTCCAACCTTTACTTCCATATGGCCGCCTACACTTTAGGTAATGCTCCCTGCCTCCAGTGCAACCAACTTTTCAGAAAACATCTGGGTCCCATTCCTGCCCTATGAGCTCCAGTGTTGCCTCCTACAAACACAAATGATTCACTGAACAACATCTCTTCAATTGGGATCAAACTAGGGAGTTTCATTGATAATTTTATCATGTCTAACCAGAGATAGTATACGCAAACATGGCATATATTCCATTTATAAAATTTCTTAACATCGTGGTGTTCATATTAGTAGGGAAAACATATTTAAGAAGAAAGATGAATTCTAAGGGTTGGAACACAAAAATAAGATAAAATAAAATAAAATAAAATAAACAAAAGCTATCTTTACAGGGTGGGGTTTTTGTCTTGCTACTTTTACTAGTTTAACTAGAAATTTCTCCCCATCCTCACATCCTCTCATCCTTCCAAAAAAAAAAAAAAAAAAGAAGAAGAAGAAATAAAAAATGCCAAATAGCCCTCTGAAAAGTGAGTTCAGCACAGGGGAAAAACTTGAGAACTTTTTGCCAACTTCACAAAACTTTTACCCATTTCCAGTTCGAATAAAAAAAATTGATTCCTTTATAAGAATTATGGAAAAATGCAAAGATATAATATATATATATATACACACACACACACACACACACATATATATATATTTATATATAAAACGCTAATTATTTGGATCAAAGTATTTTTGTGTTCTGCAAATCAAACCAAGTGGGAGGCTCATTTCCCCTAATAGGATATTTGCTACTGTAGAATTCAAAATATACTAGACGTTATTCTATAAAAGGAATTAGAAATGTTATCTTGATTCTTGATACTTTTGAGATTGTGCCTCCATTTGTGAACTTGTAACTCCCAACAATACTTAAACGCAAGCCATATTTCTCATTTTAATTCACTAAAACCAAATTAAAATTATAATTTATAAAATTTGCATTAATTCCTCCTTTTAAAACGATAAATGTCTACACATAGGCACACACAAACTTTTAAGCCAAATTTTCTTAAATGATTGTTTTCCCCATTAAAAAACTAACAACAAAGGAAAAGAAAAGAGAAGGAAAATAAGAAGCAGTAATAGCAGCAGCATATTGGTGGCTGGATACAGAGGTTTTGAAAGTTGTGAGATAAAAGGAGAAAAAAAGGCAAGAGTACAAAAGTGCTTACTTTTTTTTTTTTTTTTTTTGCACAGCAAGAGTACAAAAGTGCTTACATTTTTTTCCTCTACAGTTACAAGCTTATTTTCTGCAAAATTCAAGGTTAAAAAAAAATTACCCATAAAGACAACTGAGGCGTTCATCTCCTGGGTAAAAACCTGTTTGAATCTAGGGAAACATGAAGGCTTGACCTGGCAGGTCTTACAGAGAAAGCTGCCCTCCTCACAGCACACTTGGTGCATAGCCAGTGTGTCATAGATTCTGAAGATATTTTCAGTAAAAGACTCAGGCCCTCTGTTGGGTTACACTCTTTGACATATTTACATTTCTAGTCTAGGCATTTTCAATCCTCAGTCTCTTTATCTGAGGCCTTGTGCAGAAGTCTTTTTCAGGTGGCTCTGCAGAAACCTCCTTAAGAGGGAATGAGAGAGAAATCTCAACGACACTTTCCCCACTCTGACTTGGTCCACAGTACTTCTCACTCCTTGCTCTTTCCCTTTGCTCTCTCCACACCCCAGAATCCATGAAACTGCTAGAGCCTTTTGTTCGGGTCTCCCTCAATATAGAGAAGACTGCCATGTCTGTGCTCATCCCATTGGCCCTCAACCTGTGTGTCCTTCCATGGGGGAAATGGAACAAGGGAAGTCACCACTTTCTCTGATGCTAAACTCTTCCTTATACCACTGCACCATTAAAGCTTAACTCTTTCATTTTTGGCTTGTTGCTTTAATTGGCTATTTTAATTCAGGTGTCTCAGCTCTTTTTCCCTGCTTATTGAGTCCTGGATCATGAGAGTGAACCAAATTCAAGTTCATTTTCAACGTACAGCATCATCAGAAGAGTTTTTAGAGCATAGCAAAATATAGACTGCCCACCTCTCCCCTGCTTAATTTCTCAGTAATTCCTGAGTATATCAGTGTGATGGCTGTAGTAGGGCAGATGGAGGTTGCAGTAGGACAGGAATGTAGTCCCATTTCACTGGGAAGCTGGCTCGACTTCCAATGCCTTATTGTCATTTTTGTTTGACAATCAAAAGTTATAAATAGGATAGTTTGACGGACTCTGCTTCTAATACTTATCTCTTACTTCCCCAGCCGTGGAAGTCAATGTATTCTTCCTTGGGCCTCACCATTCTCTACCTATCTCAAAGCACAGATGAAACTGTCATCCCTCATATCATGAGCTTTCTTTGGAATCCCCTTTTGTATTTAACACAATGCAAAATTTGTATCACAGTTTATAATGTCAGTTTCTTTTAAGATCAAACTAATGTGTTAAACATCACACCGTTTGAGAAAGCATATATCGGTGTTTATTCAACAGCTTTGCATAATGAATGACCAGAATCAACTGATATGAATGTTCCATTTTGCAAAGCAAATTCTAGTAGAGCCAGTCAGACCTGAGTTAAGATCACAGACCTTCGAGGCATTACTAAATTATCTGTGAGGATATATATACCGGTTAAGTATAAACTGTTACTTGTTTTGCAAGTTTCTGTGAGGATAAAATGAAATAATGTGATTTTCAACACCAATTTCTTCCCTCTCTTTCGCACCTCTTTTCATATGTAACTGGTAAAAAGCTGTGCAACTTTGTGGCTCAAGTATAACACAAGTGGCCAAAGTAACACCAATCTGACAATCAAAAATAATCAAGAAGTAACATATATTTACCACAGACTGTTAGAAAAAGGCCATAGGTGAGTTATGCACAGAAAACAAAATGCCCTTAAAATAATGGTCTTTAAAACTGCTATTTTTCCATATTTTCCCCCAAAGTCGTATTTGTCATATAATTGGATCTGTTTGCAATCTCTCTCACAAAATTCTAAGTGATTTTTTATTTCTCATCCTCCCACATGCTGAAGATACTTTTTCTCGTTTCCTCAACTATCAAAGTGATCTTTCCAATGCAAAAAAAAAATCTTCCTTCGGCTGGGCACAGTGGCTTATACCTGTAATCCCACCACTTTGGGAGGCCAAGATGGGTGGCACGAGGTTAGATATCTTCCCTCACCAATCGTCTATATTACCCATTTGCTCACTCTGTACAACAGCATCCCAAGCATCTTGGCTAGAAATTCCCATCTGCTTCTTACAAGACATGGCAACTGGAGGTGTCACAAGTATCCACAAGCATTTTAGGAAACAGGACTCGTGAAGCTAAGTGACTTGCACAAGGTCACAGCTTTCAGAAGTGAAAGATAGCTTTAACGCTCCCTTTTCCCCCTTCTTTCTCTTCCTTTCCCCACTGTTCTTGTGCCAATGTTCTTTTCTAGTAAACCAAACTGCCTTAATCACATATCAGCATATCAAAATACATGAAGCATAAAAATGTGAGTCTTGCACCACTGCTAATTTGATGGACAAGAGGATAGGAGAAGAGCTGGGAGTGATCAGGTAATGAACGTCAAAGTACATTATGAAGAAAAGAGTTCTGCCTTCATAAATTGGAACGTCTATGTTAAAATTTAAAGAATGTGTGCTACACAGCCATGAATAAAACATCTGCCAATGAGTAGAATATGAATCAAAGGAAGTTTTACCCAACAAAATTGCCTTAATTACAATTCAACACTTCAGTATTCTATAAAAACACAGCAATTACACCAATATTTAACATTAAACACAGAAACCACACATGCATGCACAGGCGCGCGTGCACACACACACACACACACACACAACTAAATAGAAAACTCCATCTGGTTTAACCTATCACGAAAGTAGGTAGTCCTAGCAACAGCAAGTGGGAAGAAAGAAATTCAGGGTAAAAGGAGGAGATTAAAAGGAAAGAAGTTCTAAGAGAAAACTGAACAAAGCATTTAAAACATTTTGTTAGTCATATTTAGTTTTTTTTTAAGTTTTATAACCTGTTTTATCATTTTAAAAGTTTTTATTTATTATACTTTAACTTCTGGGGTACATGATAAAGAGTAAACAGAGGCTGCAAAATATAAAATGATTGCATAGATGGAATTTCATACCATGAATCTCATTATAAAGCCATACTATTGTTCTAAGAAATAGCCATGTAGGTTTGATTCATATTAACTGTCTACAAAAAAAGGGCAAGAATTCTAAGAGAAAAACTGGAGACATCAAGGAAGGAGAAAAGGAATTAGTAGCCTAAAAATCTCTAAATTTCCACATAAGGATTTTACTGTTTCATTTTGGACTACTGTTAAGAAGTTTTATGAAAAGTATATTAAAATCTATAGGGTACAATGAATCCATCTAAATCACCAGCCACAGGTTGACAGTGTAAACTCTTGGCTGGCTGGGTATTAGCAACTACACTCTCTTCCTGGAGTCACAGGATGTGATTCCTTGGCCAGATGTGTATCATTCAAGATCCAGGCTGAAACACACAGCTCACTGCAGGGAGACTGAGGGAGGAATCTGAATACAGAGAAACAGTTACACAAGTGATACCAGAGAGCAGAGGTTACCAGGGGCTGGGGAAAGGGAGACTAGGGCGCTGTTGCTTAGTGGTTAGAGGTGGTTGTGTTTTTTTTTTCTTTTAGGTGATGGAAAAGTTTAGGAAATAGATAGTGGTGATGGTTATATAGCACTGTGGATGTACTCAACGACAACGAATTATACACTTAAAATGTTCACTTACTGTATGCTGAAAGTGGTCAAATTGGTACACTTTATGTTGTACATATTTTACCACACTTCATGTATACTTAATGTCACTTAATGTATACTTAAAAATGGTCAAATTAGTACACCTCTGTTGTATATATTTGACCACCATTAGAAGTAACGGAAGTAAAGAAAGAACTGACACAAAAACCAAAGTTATGGCAGAGCACAAACACCAACAGGAGACAGCCAGGTTAATTTAGAGATTAACAATAGCAATAGATTAACCATAGCAAGAAACCTTTGCTCCCTACACTTGAAAATCTAAGACAGGGAGAATGGGGTTACAGAGTTTGGAAGCCAAAGTTCTAAGAGGCCTGGAACCACATTAGAAGCTTTCTAACAGGATCTGAAGCCTCCAAAGAGACACAACCACCAGAGAAGATGCTGCCCTAGCAAAGAACAATCTTAGAAAAATCTGGCTTCATCCTTTATCCCAACTGATTTCCCACTGCTGCCCCAAAAAAGCCAAGACTAGGTGGAAGACAAGATTTTAGCGCTGAGCAATGTGGTTTTCAATCTTCTGCAATATGGAGTCAAACATGAAAACATCAGGAAATGGATTCAGGAGCAAAGCAATTAAAGCCCACACAACATACCTTGCTGCAGTATGTAGTTGGACACATCTCAAATGCTTCTGATGAAATGTAAGAATTTAAGATACTATAAAACGTATTAAAGAAGAAAAGGTCAAAATAAATATTCTTCACCTGCTATAACATCTTCTTAACCATTGACTATAACATCTGAAAATGAGATTAAAAATAGTCCTTCTAGCCACTTGCTTTCTGACCACAGGTAAATTGATGTTTATCAAATAAATCATAACTTGAATCTTCCAAATTGAGGTTCATGATTACCTTTCTCAAAGTGGACTCAGTTGTTTCCTTGGCATTCCTAAGATCCTTATCCTGTGTAAATGTCTATCTCTCCCAAGGTTAGTGTCACCCTTTCTCTGTATCTTCCTTATGTTCCACACACAGCAAAATTCCAAAAATATCTTGCCTCCTTTATCTGATGATGTCTTAGTTCACTTGGATTCTGGTCTTGCCTACATGCAAACTAGTCTCAAAATACAATACCTAAGAGATAAAGTTTACAAAACAACTCTTAATGGCATATCCATCTTTAAAACTCAATCTCTTTTTGATTTTGTTTTGTTTTTGTATTTTTCTTATGGCATAAAATCTTAAAGTCTTTGGTCTATAGCTCGGGTCAGCAATATTTTTCGGGAAAGGACCTGATAGTAAATATTAGGCTTTGCAGGTCATATTGTCTTGGTCACAACTACTCAACCATGCCATGATAGTGCAAAAATAATCACAGACAATCTGTAAACAAATGGGAGTGTCTATGTTTCCATAAAATTTTATGAACATTGAAATTTGAATTTTATATTATTTCATGTCATAGAATATTATTCTTCTTTTAACGTTTATTCTACAATTTAAACATGTAAAAACTATTCTTAGCTTGTGTGCCATACAAAAACAAAAGACATGCTACAGACCCTTGATTTACAACATAAATTTTTAAAGATCTAACTTCTCCCTGCTTTTTCAGTTTTTGTTTGTTTGTATGTTTTTGTTTGAGACAGAGTCCTGTTGCCAGGCTGGAGTGCAGTGGGGTGATCTCTGCTCAGTACAATCTCTGCCTCCTGGGTTCAAGTGATTCTCCTGCCTCAGCCTCCCGAGCAGCTGTGCACTGTCTACATGTGAGCACCATTACGCCCAGCTAATTTTTTTTTAATCTTTAGTAGAGATGGGGTTTCACCACGATGGCCAGGATGGTCTCAGATCTTGACCTTGTGATCCGCTTGCCTTGTCCCTCCAAAGTGCTTAGATTACAGGCATGAGCCACCGTGCCTGGCCTTCAGTTTAAGCTTTTCCTAATATTCTCCTACCCTATCATTTCATTATGCTGAGACACTTGCAGTTCCCTGAGCGGATCATACCATTTGCTAAAAACTTCTTCTGCCTTGAATGACTCCCTCTTCGTTCTATTTCACTCTGCAAATTCCTGATCAAAGAGATCCTCCTCTGAGACTCTTCCCCAGGCCCGTTGAGTTGTTTTGTCCAACATTTTTTCTTGTAATTTCTCTTAATCTATAATGTATGTATATTTATAAACATGACTCTCACTATACTGAAATTATGTACACATAGTGTCTTCCCCATTGATGTTTTGCTTAATGAAGACAAAGATCTTGTTTTAGTTGTGTTTTTGTCCCCAGAATTTTGCAAAACGTTGAGAGAATGGCAAATGTATAATAAGTGTCCATTGAATGACTAAAATAAAATGGCAAATGTATAAGGGTCCACTGAAATAAAATGGCAAATGTATAACAAGTGTCCACTGAATAACTAGAGTGTTAATTAACTAAAATGGACTTCAACTATTTGATTTATCAAGTAAGGTTGAACTTTAAGTTTTCCTCATTTATCCACCAGTGAGTAACTTTAGTTCAGAGTATTATAATTAAAAATTCTCTTCAAATTGTACACTATTCATAGACAACTGACACAAAGATGAGAAAGTACTGGTTCCTGTCTGTGCAGTTATAAGCAGAAATACGTCATTCTGCTTCATTTTGTCTTTTAGAAACTAAATTAACTATTGTTTTGGAAAACAGATCCTAAAGACAGGAAACAGAGATAGGGATTGTTGGGACTGTTACAGCCACTAACTGCTGTAGACCTTTGGGGACATGCAGTTGAAATGCCCAGAAACCAGACTGGTGACTTTTTGTCAATTTAACTCTCTTTGGACAGAAGGAGGAAGCAATTCACTTTGGAAAGTGATTCAAAACATTACTTTTATGGAACAAACTGGTAAGCAAGCTAATATTGTGGTTCAGACTGCAAAATCTGCATCATTTTCTTTTCAAGAATAAATCAGGAAATTCAAAAGAAATTTCCCACCAAGGGTGACCTATTCTTCCCTGCCCTTTGGTTTACTTTACAGAAAGATTCTTACAAACATTGTTATTAGTGGATGGGACCTCAAGAGCAAATTTAAAATAGCCTTCAAACGCTATAAAGAAATATTGAATAAAGGAAAATGATATATTGTTCTCTATTTCCGGAGCAAGAGGGGAAAGCATAAGGAATTCATGTTACACACTGGAAAATACTGTTCATTTATAGAGATTTAAAGACACTGGAATGATTCTGTAACCAAAGGCAATAACTCTTAAGAAAAAGGTAGACTTCTATCAGTTCGGGGTGATTGAATAATACTCTGTCTAGAAATAATTAAGAAGATTTTATATAGTAAGATACTGCTTTATAGATCTTGTTAAAAACTACAATTTACATGCTATTTATAAGCAGGACTTTTTTGTGTGTTTTTTAAAAAGTGAATTTGAAGGAGGACGTATAATGATCATGTGTTTATTAACAAATCTGTCAGTAACAAAAGAGAAGTGGTCTTGCTGGTAAGTGTAGCAAAGGAAGATAAAGATCTCTGTCTTTAATTATCTACATCGGATGTGAGATGTGAGAAAGCTGTTTCAAGATCCCTGCTTTGACATGGACATAATAAATACATAGAGACAATAATAACTTCTAGGGCTAATGTATAAATTAATAGCTTAAATAGGCCAGTCGCCGATGATATTATTGGAAGATTCGATGAAGTGAAATATAACTAAGATACATGTTAAGTAAGGATATATGATTTAAAGATGAAGACATTTAGGGTGGCTTCTCATCTGTTATCTATTGGAAGTTGCCTAATTTAAAATAAACAAACAAGAAGGACAACAAAGAACTGGAGTCTAGTTATTAGTTAGTGGTAAAAAGCACACCCCACGTTATGATTACCTGACAACCAAACTGAAGGGCACCTCTGACCTAAAACCTGATCAACTAAGAAACGGCCATCTGAGAAACTGGTAAATGAAAGTGTTGGTAAAACAAAAGAAATTGGTAAGAAAAAAAAAGTATTCAAACAAAATATAATAAGTTTAAAAAGTGATGAGATCTTTATGATTGAGGCAAAGAAAGATCCTTTGAACATGTTTTTAAAGCAAGCACTGTGAAACAGTCTCGTGTGCTTTGTAACTCTTGGAACCTCCCTAAGATGATTTTGCTGTGCAGCTCTGTATCTGCACATATTCACACCAGACAGTAGACAGTGAACAAGAGGAAGCAGATTCTGGGAGGAGCAGCCGAGATCCAGAAAGTGTGGGTGGAGAAGTTGTGTTTACCATGTTGTATGTTCCTTCTTCTTTGGAGGGTCAGGCTTGTGTCAGTGTTTTCAGAAACATTTTAAAGAGAACAGATGAAAGTAGCAAAGGAAGGTAAGAAGCTCATGCAGGCTTTCTTTTATTTGTATTTCCTGTGTTTCCTTCATTTATGGAATAAAAAAGGCCTAGCTGCCCTTTAAGATTTCCCTGCAATCCTGTTACAATGTCTATAGATTGTATTTGTGTCAGCTCTTAGGAGGTTTTTTTTTCTTGCCAATAGAATAATTTACATTTGGAATCTCACCACTTGAAATGAAAGAATTTAAAGTCCATTTCAGAAGGTACAATATGAGAGTTCAGGGAAACTAAAAGATATGGTTCTATAAGAATAAAGTCAAGATAAAAGTTAGAATGAACATTTCCCTTGTGGGTTTACAATATCAATAATTGTACTTTAAATGATAGTAAGACACACACACTAACACACAAATATTGACCAAGACAGTCTTAATGTTCCCTTTAGCTTGACCAAAGTATAGAACGGCTTTCTTCCTGACTATAGGCCTCAACCTGCCACCTAACCTTTCTCTTCTCATTTACCTTAGAAAACAGAATTGTACATTCTTTCTCTGTCCCTTTTGAATATAAATCTTCTTTCAGGTTCTTGCCAATTTTGCAACTCCATATAGTCTTTCTCAGAGATCTGCACCTCAGAAAAGACAGGGCCCTTACTTATCTCAGTTTCTGTTGGAGGGTAGACGCCTAACTTTGATTAGTGCCATATTAGCAAACATAAATGGCCTAATCACATCGACCAGCCTCTCCCTCAGTGACCTACAGTACATTTCTACTAATTTACCCCAGCATTTAAAGCCCACTTGCTTTTTGTTTCATTGGAGCTGAGGTCAATTTTTCTCCCTTATTTCAGTAGTACTGACCTTTATTTCAATAGTTTTGAATAATTTTTTCACAGGCATTTAAAATAAGTGTCTGGAGCAATGTTTCTTCTTCAATATACACACGCATGTGTATTTTTAAAGAAAATTAATATTTCAAATTATTTATCTTAGGAGTTTGTTAAGGGATACAAAAATACAGTTAAACAGAAGGAATAAGTTGTAGTATTTGAAAGCATCAAATGAAAATTATAGTTAACAATAATTTATTGTATATTTTGAAAAAGTTAGGAGGAAAAATTGTGTTTAATATTCCCAACACAAAGAAAAGAAATGTTTGACTTGATAGATATCCCAAATACCCTGATTTGATCATTACACATTATACAGAGGTATCAAAATATCAAATGTACTCCCAAATCTGTACAACTGTAATATCAATATATCAATAATTTAAAATAATTTTAAAAATTATTTTTCTTGAATTTTGATTTTAGTAATAATTTAAAGACTATAGAAATAGTTTAAAACACGAATGCAAAAAAGATTATATGAAATAAAATTAATATCTGTGGAAAATGAAGGAAATTCTAAGGCCTGTGTTCAGAGAACTGGAGAATATACAAATTGCACAAATTAAGGGGAAACTTCCAATTTTACATTATATTACAATAAATGAAATACATCCCTTTTACACAATAAAATATCATAGGAAGAGATAAGTATAGTCAGATTTGAAATATAACAAGTACTCTACATGTACTAGGACAACGTGTCTTTTAATAATTTGTACCCCCATTACTATACATCAGGCACTGTTTAAAGTTGTTTGCATATGTAAATGTATTAATACACATAATTACTTTTTGAAGTAGTTGTTATTATCCCCCATTTTACAGATGAGGAAATAGAAGCACAGAGAGAATAAACAACCTTTCCAGGGTCATGCAGGTAGTATCTGGCAGAGCTTAGACTTAAATTCAGGAAGTCTGGTTCTAGATCTGTGCCCTTAACATTGTTGAATGCCTGCTCTCCAAGCATCATAAACACAACTTGCTGATGAGACAAAGTTGTGTTTTTTGTTTACTATTCAAAGGGAAAATATCACAACAAGAGGCATGGCAGAGGTGTCCTGGCTAGGACTGGGTAAACATCAAGATACAACAGTATACGATCCATGGAAAGGATTAGATAATGACATCTGATGCAAAGGATTGGTACATAGTGTCTGATAATGAGTTCCATTGCAGATAGATTGATTGAGAAGTTCCTATAATGAAATATTAAGCAGTTTGCCTATGTTAGAGTCTCCAGGGATAGTAAAGTCATGCTGAAGAAAAGAATGGAATCATAAGTCATGTTACCATACATAACAATCTGAATGGAGGTTAGGTAATTCTGTGTTCAGTGTCCAACAGTTATATGGGTATGCGGTTCTCCACATCTCTTAAAAGAACCCTACAGCAATTTGTGTTATTATTTGAAAGCATTGTGCCTGCTGAATAATTTATGTTTCCAAGGTTGACATTTCAGTATGAGTTTCAAGCACCATTTATGTTAATAAGCCAATGAGGATAATTTGTAAATCAATCAAGTTGTTTTATAATTTCATTTGTTATCATCAATTAACTCTGTGTAGGTGTTTCTTATTATGTACACTTATTAGTAAGTATGCTTTTATATTAAAAACATGTAGGTGAACATATTTTGAATACACTTGAATTGAGTAACACGGTTTAATAAGCCTCACTGGTTTTTAGCCTTAAATGCAGACCTTATGATTTTGTCTAGGCCCTGTAAGAACAGGCTGTTTCCACATGTGTATTTCCTTATCCATGCATTTTGAAATTAACATTTTCCCTTGGAAGTACCTTGTTGCTTTATCTTTTGTTGTTGTTTTAACTCATTATGAAACAATAACTTCTGCCACCAATAGAAACTTCAAAAAGAGAAGTATGCTTTTTCCTAACCATCAAGCTATATCAAAGGGGTAATATAATGAAATAAACATCTGTTTATTCAATATATGCTAAATATCTAGTGTGTTAAGTCTCTTCATATTAGGCTTGCCATATTTAAAAAATCAAAATACGAAACGACAAGTTAAGTTTGAATTGCAGATAAATAAAACATATATTTTATCATAAATATGTGTCATGCAATATTGGAACACATAATAAAAAACTAATTGCTTGTTTGAAATTTAAATTTGAGATTTTGTGTTTTATCTGATAATTCTTAGTGACCAGCTTTCATCTGATAAGAACTGAGAGAAGTAGAACCTACTGAATGAGAGAAGGCACATTCTTCTATCTCATTTTGTTCTAAAAATTTTCCTTCTATAATTATCTTTCATACATATAGGCTGCCAGCTGTACTTAGGTGAAGAGATAAAGACTGATCTTGGGTATCTTTTTATCTTGTACATGGGTATAACTTAGTCTTTCTTAAGGTTAAAAAGCAAAATCAACCAGATAATGTTGTATAAAATAAATACTATCTTCTAATAATTTTATAATCACTATCTCCCTCAAATTCCATAATTCTAACAAATACAAATGCTGCCTCTTTAAAAGTATAATCTATAGGGTATTTTCAGAGATCTAAGACATTTTCAAAGAAATGAATAAATACCAACAATTCCTGAACATATGCAATATGCTCAGATTCATATTAGAAGCTTCAAAACATTGTTTTAGATTTCTATTATTTAATTCTTATAACATCTATGTGATTTTTTTTTTCCAAAATGAGAAAGCTAGTTCAGGGGAGTTCATTGATTTCCTTAGGCTATATGAATTACAGGCAGTGAAAGCAAAATTTGAACTTTGTCTTTCTCCATCTATTAAACACATTGTGTCTGTTAAGTCAATCTAGATTCCAATGAGCTCTAACTAACTGCTATATTGAATCCATGTTGTCAAAAGAAGAAATTATCAGTATCAGGGAAAGTCAGTCAGTTTCCATCAGGAAAAATGGATATTCAGAGATATAATGTGCTCACTTTGGTAGGACTTGTCTTGGTATCAAACCAACATGGTAACATCTATCACCCAAATAAAGACTAGGGAAGACTCAGAGTGGGAAGACTCAGAGTAGGAAGTCTTTAGGAAATGACGATCTCCATGGGAAAGCAAGGCCCCTTCTTTTGACTTTGCTGTGTCCTTCCTTCCCTCTTAGAAAAGGAAGACAAGTGGCATGATGAGTCAAAGATGAAGGCATTTACTGGACTCTCAGAATTTTCTTTTCTTTATCTATTGACTATGAGTTTCCCCAAAACTACTGTCTAAAAAAATACAAATTCAATGGCTTAAAAAATTCCCATTTACTATTACATAGTTTTGTAAGTAGAAAGTCCACGTAGACTTAGATGAGTGTGTGGCTTGAGGTCTCATAAGGTCAAAAATAAGGTGTAGACCCAGCTGGGGTCTTATCTGCTGGCTTTGAGGAGGAATTGGCTTCTAGGCTAATTTAGTGTTTGGAAGAATTCAGTTCCTTGAGGTTAACACTGAGATTCCTGTTGCTGGCTGTCAGCTTCTACAGTATGCTCACATTCCTTGTCACATATTCTCCTCCGTCAAGCTTTTAAGTATGCCACATAGAATCCTGCTTAAGCTTGGAATCCCTGAGGCATCCTCTTATGTTACCAGACAGAGAAAACCCTTTGTTTTTTAAGAGCTGATATAATTAGATTATGCTCAACAAAATATCTCTCTTTGACTAATTTAAAATCAACTGATCAGCAGTCTTAGTTTCATTTTTGTCATACATAATCAGGGCATGATATGTTATCATATTCACAGATCTAAGTTTAGGTCAGAAAAGAAGGATCATTTTAGGATTCTGCTTACTATACATGATCTCTTGAACTGAAGAAGAATTGGAAGAAATTTAAAGATCATCTAGTTCATGGATGGATCTTACAGATAATGAGAACTAAATTTAAACCCTAATTCCATCCATAGACAAGTACTTCACATCATGAGGTTGCAGGGTAAAATTGGGTTTATTTTTTAACCACCGTGTTTGGAATCAAATTTTCATTGGTAAGTAGTAATGTCAACAGTCTTAAAAATAAATGTTGGAGGAAGAATACAGAAGACTGATGAGCCGAAGCTGCTAACTGGTGGGTGTAAAGATCCAGTACATAACCTGGGCATATTGGGCCCAGAAACCAAGGTTGTTAAACTGACCACCAAACAACTAAATTAGAAACTACATCAGATAAAGCAGTTTATGAGTAATCAATAAAACTGACATAGAATTAGAGAAAGACCTAAATATTTACATGATTACCATTTTCCCCATTGCAAAGTAACAAACTTCAGGGGAAAATACATTATACTCTTAATATATAAAATACAAAATAAATATGTGAAACAATGTCACCTGATAACTGTATTATATTAGTTACTTTAAAACTATAAAAAGATTTAATCTTTTGAAATACAGAAATAAATAACATGAAGTTTATATAATGAGGTATATGCTACAACATTTTACCAAGTTCAATAACCTAAGATGTGACACAGATTTTAAGTCAAAAAACAAGCATTACTGGCAGGAGCAGGGGGAGGACGTGAGTGGGGGCGGCTGAAAGGAATTTCATATATCACTTTAAATGGCTATTCTATTATTTTGTATTAATAATTGTATATGGTTTAAAAAAATAAAAAATAGATTTGGAAAGTCTCTTTATTATTAATATACAAGACTTATTAATATACATAGGTCAGATCTCAAGAGATTGCTTTTGTAATCCTACTTACTAAATCCAAATCATCAGGAAAATGACCATCTTCAAATTAAATCCAAGCTCTTTATAGAGCTGGGTGGTAAATATTTATCAATGTTTCTTTGTTCTTCTAAGCAGTTACAGCACTATTCTCTAGACTATTCTATTATTATATCTGTAGGCCCAGAAGAGCATCTGGTTAGAATTCATAGACCCTGGTTACTTAGAAATCTTATGAGCTAGATTTTTTTTTTTTTTTTACCACAAGTTAGAGCAAAAAGTTAAATCAATCCAGATCCATCTATTTTATTCTCTGTTTGGGAATTGGAAGTATCTCTGTTTTTCTAGTGTTGGCGGATGACCGATAGCTATGGATAATGTAAATGTCATTTGACACTAAGCTGAGATGAGTTTGCAAGATCGTGGCTGGGGAGTTTCAAAAAGAGAAGTTACACGGTGATCAAAACACATGCCAATTAAGATACAAACTGGATTTTAAATATTTTAAGTAGTAATATAAAAGCCATTGAGTTGTTTAGTCAAATAAGGAGTTTTTAGCAGTCGTCAAACCCCTGAAATATACCGACTTCAAAAATGTACAAGCTATATATTTTTTCAAAGCATGAAAAATTTCAAGGCTATAATAAACAAAAATGCCCACAATTACCTCTAAGCCACTTGTCCAGTTTTAGCTCGCACTGCTCTCTCCATTCATATTCTAGGCAGCCACTTGATACTCTCCAATCATTTTCTGCATTTCCACTTTCCTGCTTATGGGATTTTGATTCTTTTAATATGGAATGTTCTTCCCCTGCATCTCCATACGGTAGTTCATAAATCAAACAACCTCTCATCCTTGAAACATCCCTTCACTCTTCTGAGCTGTAAGTAATTTTGCTCTTTTGTCCTTTCCTAAAAATATTTTGTTCAGAACTCCTAGCAAACCTTGTGTGAGAGACAAAATGGTGTGTGTGTGTGTGTGTGTATATATATATATATATATATATATATATATATATATATATATGTTATTGTGAGAATAAGAAGGGAAAATAAAATATGTACATGTATAATTTATATTTGCACAATAAATAGTAAGATATACAGCATAAAATGTGTGAGGAAATAAACATTCTCAATGTCTCCCTTGGTCTGTCCACTTGATTTTTTTTTTTTTTTTTTTTTGAGATGGAGTCTAGCTCTGTTGCCCAGACTGGGGTATAGTGGTGCTATCTAAGCTCACTGCAACCTCTGCCTCCCAGGTTCCAGCAATTCTCCTGCTTCAGTCTCCCAAGTAGCTGGGATTACAGATGCCCACCACCATGCCCAGCTAATTTTTGCATTTTTAGTAGAGACGGGGTTTCACTGTGTTACCCAGGCTGGTCTTGAACTCTTGACATCATGATCTGCCTGCCTTAGCCTCCCAAAGTGCTGGGATTACAAGTGTAAGCCACCTTGCCTGGCCTGTCCACTTGATTTTTAGAATCTGTTTGAAATATATTCGAATATATAAAAGACCATCTTGCATCACTGTTGTTTGTTTATGAACATTCTCTCCCTTTGTGTACGTTCCTCTGAAAAACAGGCTATAGGTTGTTTATCCTTTTTATCTCACATCTGACTTTGTATAGTGTATGCATTAAAGGCACTGCAAAATGCCATCATGGCACTCCTAATCCCTCCCATTAGGGTATATTCTAGAACAAAAGCTAATAAATGTCAATACAAAGAGCACAAGGCTTTCTATTCTATAGAAATAATAGTGTACTATAAATAGATTGATGATGAGACCAGAATTTCTTTACCGTCTTAATCAAAGGCAATAAAGTATTTATTCACTCTTAAAGAGATAACTGTATAACTAATTTTAATTGACTTAGTATCTTGAAAATAATATAGCTCATTCTTAGACTATAAAAGAAAGCATCTTCAAGTTTAGGAAATTAAAACGAAAGGTTAGCCTGTGGACTATCAGGATAAGAATGTATTCCAGATCACCTTGAAGTTCCAGTCCTCTAGTAGATTAGGTTATTGTAGATTATATGATACATTCCATTGCAAATTCTTTGTTTACTTTTTCTTTGACTACAATGAAAGATGTTCTCTGCACCAACTAATCTGCTCCACCAAATCCCCAATGTCATCATCACCACCTTTCTCTTTTTTTGTTGTTATTTTCCCTGAGGTGTGGGAAGAATATGCCTCTGTTTCCCCTTTGACCACGGGAAATACTAAGTATAGTCTAAATTAGAGTCTAAGCTAGTCTAATTGGCTGAGAAGGAGTTTGAGATTTGCAGCCTTCTAAATTAGTCCTAGATTCCTAATTAGCTCAACAGGGAACAAAATTGCATTCAGCCTTCCTTCCTTTTTGTGATCCTCTCTCAACTTGGCAAGGCAATCTGCAACCCAAGAGGTTCAGTAAAAATAAATCACTATCACAGAGATATTGTGTACCATAAATATTCCAAACATGCCATCACAAACTTACAAACTGGCAGTTTCATATATATGTCCTGAGTGCCCAAAGTTGTGAACAATTTTCTCTATTAAAAAAGGAGAAAATGCCACAATGATTACTCATGATAATTAACCACTTTTATTTTTAGTCAATTTAAAATATTATTTAATTCCTAAGTACAAGTCTAATTTGCCAATCCAGCAATAGCATAAATACTTCCATTTGTCTCCTTAGGATTAGCACAGAAACCAGAGATTAATGGAATAATGGAGGAAAAGAAGGGAATCCCCCAAAGCATTAAATAGTAAGTCTGTATATTATAGATCATCATCCCCAGACAATCAGACACTACATAAATGTTTCCATTGTTCATTTCCTTTACTACACATACAATGAAACTGTCCAGTATGATTAAGAGATGTCTTACTATGATTAGAAGCATTTTCCTTGAATATATCACTGACGGCTTAAAAAAAAAGCGGATTAAATGGCTCCTTGTTTCATCATAAACTCTCTTTTACTAAAGATAAAGAAATCACGAAATAATTCAAACTACATTTTTAGGGATTAAGTCTTATGCCAAAGTGATTACATATTCCAGCATTAGCTCTTTAAGGATGCTGATTTTACAGAATAAATTCAAGTGGTTGAAATAAATAAGGATTTTTTTAAAAAAAACTGAATAGGCTGTATTTGGTATTCAATAGACATTTGTTTGACTAATGAATACATTTATTCCTGTGAACTGCTGTTAATTAAAACGGTCTCCAGGAGAAATTTTATATATTGACATTTAGGGAAACAACTACTGATAAAATCCTGTTTCTTATATTCTCTGATGAGGTAGATTTTTAAAAATTGCCATTAGAGTTTATAGAAAATGACTTGAAGTTTATTCAGATTCCACAAATGATGTTGCATTCCTCAACAGAAAATAGAAGCTCTCAAATAGAGCTTTCTCAAATTCTTGCAGCGTCCAAAAAAATATATATATGCATCCCCATACTTCATATTTTTACTGTCTTATCTCTACTTTTCATGGTAAGGGGGTCTTCAGTTGATGATTACTCTCCTGTACTGAAGACCCAATATCATATTCCTTCATAATATACCTGGCTGCATGTCAAACGCCTTCAGTCTTTCTTGAACCTAGCACTTCTCACTTTCTACCTTTAAACAGGCTTAATATTCTCTCAACCTCCCCTTTCATCCTCCTCATAGCTAGCATTCCTTTGCACTTCTTAAAAGCTAAGCTTCTAAAAAGCATATTTCATAAATTGTCCTATTTTCTGGCTTCCCAGTGATCCCTCAGCCCACACTAGAAATCGGCTTTCTATCATTCCTTTAAACTTCTCCTGAACATGTCAGCAATGGTGCCCTGTTCGTCTTGCCTTCTTTATGTGACTGCTAGGAAGCATCTGCCACTGGTAACAGTACCCTTACTGAAGCGTTCTCTCTTTGGTATCTGTGACACGCTTTTCAACTTTTCTCTTAGCCTTGTTGACCACTCCATTTTAATCATTTCTGCAAGCAAATAAACATTTTTAAATGACAAATTAACTAATGAAAAGTGACAAATTAAAATATGGTTTATAATGTATTTCTTATGAAATGTATAAGGAAAAAACCTCATACACCACTAATAACAATAAAAATTTAAATATCCATTTCAGAAGGCAATTTAGCAAAAGTGTTTCAAAAGCTTAAAAACTGCATTGGATTCTTGAATCCATATAATTCTAACGTTACAAAGATTGCCTAAGGAAACAATCATAAATATTTTTTAAAATTATTATTTTAAGATCTTTCTTTTCTTTGCAGTGGTGCAATTTCATCTCACTGCAACCTCCACCTATTGGATTGGACTCAAGTGATCCACCCTGCTCAGCCTCCTGAGTAGCTGGGATTACAGGCACACAGCACCATGCTTGGCTAATATTTCTACTTTTTGTAGAGACAGGGTTTCAATACATTGGGCAGGCTGGTCTCAAACTTCTGGGCTCAGGCGATTCACCCACTTGGCTTCCTAAAGCAATGGGATTACAGGCATGAGCCACTGTGTCCAGCCTGAAAAAAATTTGTTAGAACACTCATCTCACAGCACTGGTTATCCTTAAAAACACCTATAAACAAATGCCCAATGGTAGAGAAATATATGTTTATAATACTAATAAATGCTAAACAGCTATTTAAAACAATGCAAATAATTAAATGTATTTATATATACAATACATTTTCAAGTTGAAAAGTTAGACTAAAAACTGTACGTTAAGTGAAATCTTGCTATTTATATAAAGAGCATGCATTCAAACATAAAACACTAGGAGCTTAGAGCTGCAAGTATTGACTGCTATTTCATATGGTTGGTACGATAGGTAATCTTTTATTTAAATTTAGTAATTAAAAATTTTATATATATTGGATGGAGAACAAATATTCAAGAGCTAAAAACTACTAGGAAATGAGGGTGTATGTCCTTGTGGCCTATAGGAGAGCAACAGTGAGAGGTAGTGCTTGATACAGCTTTATAGCATAAGATAAAATGATGAGTGTGTTTGCGGATAGGGAGGGACAGAGAATGCACTCTAGGCATCAGTGAAGAGCAAGGAAACCACCAACCTCCTCACACCTAGAGCCAGTGGTTCAATGAGTGAGGGAGAAATGACACCCATCACCCGCCAGGGCTATGGGTGAAGCAACATTTCTAGAGGAGTAACTGGATTTACTTAGAACGAGAAAGTCAAAGGAATTTTCAGATTGGCTTGTTCAGATACTCCCTTTCACAATGTGTCTTTTACCCACCAATTCATTCTCCATAGCACAACAGAGCCATATTTTTGTAAAATAACTCATTGCAGGTATCTTCCCCTTACATTACTTTAACGGCTTCTAATTCTCAAAATAAATTCCAAAACTCACAGTTAAGACAATCCAGCAGAATCCGGCACTCGCTCACATCTCCAACTTCAACTCCTACCACATTGCCCCTTCCACACGAATGTACTGAGCACACCGAAGTACTGTAAATTCCCTAAAAACTCCAGCCATGTTCTCTTGACCTCCAGTGTTTACGAATATACAGGCACGTTCCTTTAAACTTCCCCTGTTGAATCCCTATCATCCATTTCATTGGCAACACGTTTTCAGCTTTTAATATAATTTTCTCTAGCAGTTTTCCCATGACTCACCCAGTCCAGGTTAGCATCCCCCCTACCTTCTTCTGAAACAACATCTAGATCTCCATTCATGTCACTTGTCACAGAAAACTTAAATTTCATGAGCAAGTATGATGTCTAACATGTTTATTTTTATAAATGATGTATTGAGCACCATACCAAGTAAACAACAGTTGTTCAATATGTAATTGTTGAATGTATGAATGAGTAATGAATTTATTTTTAGTATATTCATCTGTTTTTAGTTTTTATGGTACTTTGATATATCATAGTTACATATTTTGGAGTACATGTGAGATATATACATACACACAGACACACACACAGTGTATTGATCAAATCAGGATAACTGGGATATAAATCACCTTAAATATTTATCCTTTAATTCTGTTGGAAACATTACAATACCTCTATTTTAGCTCTTTAAAAATATACAGCGAAGTATTGTTAACTATAATTTCTCTACTGCACTATTGAATGCATAACTTATTCTTTCTATTTAACTATGCTTTCATACCCTTTAACCAACTTTTCTATAACCAGAACTATCAGAAGAAGTCTTCAAAACTTCCAAATAAGTGCCATGAAGAAATATAGAGGATTAGAAATATTAATTTGTACTAATGTATGATTATACTCACAAAACATGTCAGTCAAATAAATGGCTAAATTCTAAGAAGGCGTTGGAAAATCATAAACTGTTTAACTGCCTTGTATCCAAGAAATTCCTGGGAAGATACCAGAGAAAATAAATAAATAAATAGGTAGGCACTCCATGGTGTTCTTTTGGTAAGCCTCTAAAAAAGGGGGACACCTCTTGTATGAGTCTTACATTTATATTTCCATGATTCTATACTTCTAAAATGAAAATATTATAAAAGCAATTGTCATTATTTTTTGGCATATGTTTTTGCATGCTGTGATTTTAGTATAAATTTTACTGTAAAAAAAAGTTTCAAGCAACATGGATAATTCATGAACTCTAAAGGAGTAAAAAATGTTTCAAATGTGTTATTTATGTAAATCATGTAAACAAATATGGAATTAGTGGCTAAGAAAGATAAGTATATGTAACATAGGAAGACTACCTCAGGTATATATTTAATATAACAATAAGGTATGAACTTGGTATCTACTAAGGACATATTAATATTATACTGATTTAATGCTATCATTATAGAATAAACTTTTAGATTACTTTATTGAAATATTAATTAATCTATATTCTTCTTACAAGAATGACATATTGATATTGCATTGACATCTGGGCCATAGGAAAGAAGGAAATTTAATTGAGTATCAACTTTCTTAATGGTAAGTATTTAAAAAAATAAACTTCTACATAAGCCAGGAGATGCTTTTGAAATTTTCCCCTCTGATGATTATGAATACAATTGCCCTAGGGCAAATAAATTCTCACAAAAATCCAGTGTAACAATAATAATTAAGCTAAAAGATGTTACATATTACTTATAAACATAATTCACCGGAAACACGATCTGTTTAGGAAGTTATATTAATATGAAAGATAATTAAAAACCTGAATAGGAGACAAGGTAAAAAGGATTTAATAGCTATTCCATCTAAAGGAAATCATATGCTTTCATGCTACTTTTAAAAACTTCTGTGTGCAACTGTTGTGGGCAGTGGAGATTACCATCCATTTAATGACTTATGCTAAAACATAAAGCTGCTGCTTACCACCACACCCAATCACATATCCCAAACAGATTTATTTTACAGAGTCTTTCTTTGTAGTTAACCAAAACTGCATTTTAAATGATCTGTTTAGCATAGTATGAAAACTAAGAATAATAAACTAAAAACACATGATTCTCAATTATTCATTAAATTTATAACATTCTCAATCAGATTTCCATCTTATAACAGTTGGACTTACACTATCCACATACATTCCTAGTATCAAGGTACTGTTTTAGATTATAATTTTATAGAAGTTAAGCTATCATCTTTAGTTATGAACTATTATTTTAATACTTTATGGTTTTCAATTTCGAAGCACAAAATCTGAAATAAATTTTTGAAGTGGGAATAGTTTCTGTGGGACCAAAGATAATTTTTTTCAATTATAGGCTCTGTATACTTTTCTTCTGTGGGTGGGTATTTTCTTTCATTCTCTTTTAATTCTTTAGTTTTTAGATAATCAAATTACCTATGTGACACTTTCTGTTTATTCCCTGTCTGTATTTAAAAATACTGATTCCACTGAGGTTTTAGCATGAGGTTTCTGATATTTTTAAGATGTTACAAAATCCCTTTGTTCAACTGGTACAACTTCTGCTATCTTTATTTATTTAACAAAAATGAGACTATAACAAATTTAACATAAATACACTTGGAAAATTCTTGCAGTTTTCCTTGATAAGCATAATATCAAGAAAATAGACATTGCAAATAAAGTCTTGAAGTGATACTTTGCCATGTAGGTAATTTCCTCCCAGAAAGAAATAAGAAAAAAAAGAGTTCAAAGAAATTATAATCAAAGTTTAAAATATTAGAGAAGAGAGAGGGGAAAAGGGAGGATGGTGGATAGGAGGCAGGACCAGCTTGCAGCTCCCACTTGGATGGACAGAGCAGCATGTGGAGACTCACATCATGAACTTTTGCTCTGAGAACTACCACAGCAATATATCAGGAAGCCCAAGAGAATCCACAGATCCTTTGGAGGACTAGATCACTGCTGCAGGTTCTCTGAGATGCTGAAAACCTGAGTCTGATTCAGCTTGCTTTCTCAACAGAGAAGCTCTTAATCTGGGGCAAGTTCTCAGCCCTGATCACTGGACATTGGCTGCCTGGAAATAGACTCCATCCTGCTTCAGAGGCATGGTGAGAATGAGACTGTCCTTTAGGACTGCAGGCTGCATGGAAGCGGGGTGGGGCCTGTGACTGCCAGCTTTCCCCCACTTCCCTGGTGACCTGTATGACTCAGCAAAGGCAGCCATAATCCCCCTGGGAATATAACTCCATTGAATGGGGAACAACACCACATCCCCCACAGCAGCCACAGAAAACCCTGCCCAAGGAGAAGCTGAGCTCGGACCCTCGTATCCCTGCCTCCACCAAGGGGTCTTTCTCTACCCACCTTAGTAGCCAAAGACAAAGGTCATAATCTCTTGGGAGCTTTATCGCCCTGCCCATTGCCTGAGAAACCTGAATACTTAACCAGGTATAGCTGGGGCAAGTTTGCATCCTCCTTGTAGAACCACAGCTAATGTGCTTTTGAAAATTCCACCTCCTGGCTGGAGTCCAAGCAACCTAAAACCAGTGCACTAAACAAAAACACAACCATGGACCCTCCCAGAGTCCCCTCCACTCCCCTGCTACCTCCAATGAAGGATGCAATACCTAAAGACAGATCACATCACAGAACTCTCTGCAGACACTTGCCAGTACCATTTCAGAGCCCTGTAGTTCTGTAGGGTGGCTAGACTCAGAAGAGCAAAAACAATCACTACAGTTTAGCTCTCAGGAAGCCCCACTCCTAGGGGAAGGGGGAGAACAACATGTCAAGGGAGCACCCCATGGGACAACAGAATCTGAATAAGCAGCCCTTGACTCTCAGATCTGCCCTCTTACATAGTCTACCTAAATGAGAAGAAACCAGAAAAACAATTCTGGTAATATGACAAAACAAGGTTCTTTAACACCCCTAAAAGATCATACCGGCTCACCATCAATGAATCCAAACCAAGATGAAAGCTCTGAATTGCCAGAAAAAAAATTCAGAAGGTCGATTATGAAGCTAATCAAGGAGGAACCACATAAAGGTGAAGTCCAACTTAAAGAAATAAAAAAGATAATACAGGATATGAAAGGAGAATTCTTCAGTGAAATAGACAGCATAAATAAAAAAAATCACAATTTCTGGAAATGAAGCATACACTTAAAGAAATACAAAATACACTGGAAAATTTCAGCAACAGAATTGAATAAGCAGAAGAAAGAACTTCAGAGGCTGAAGACAAGGCTTTTGGATTAACCCAATCCAACAAAGACAAAGAAAAATGAATTTTTTAAACACGAAAAAAACCTCCAAGAAGTTTGGGACTGTTAAACATACAAACCTAAGAAAAATTTGTGTTCCTGAGAAAGAAGAAAAATCTAAAGGTTTGGAAAATGTATTTGAAGGAATAATTGAGGAAAATTACCCTGGCCTTGCTAGAGATCTAAACATCCAAATATAAAAAGCTCAAAAAACACTTGGGAAATTTATTGCAAAAAGATCATCGTGTGAGCACATAGTCATCAGGTTATGTGAAGGTAAAACAAAGGAAAGAATCTTAAGGGCTTTGAGGCAAAACATCAGGTAACCTATAAAGCAAAACCTATCAGATAAACAGCAGATCTATCAGCTAGAAGGAATTTGTTCCTATTTTTAGCCTCCTTAAACAAAACAATTATCAGACAAGAATTTTGTATCAAGCAAAACTAAGCTTTATAAATGAAGAAAAGATATAGTCTTTCCCAGACAAACAATGCTGAGAGAATTCGCCACTACCAAGCCAGCATTACAAGAACTGCTTTAAAAAAGCTCTAAATCTTGAAACAAATCCTGGAAATACACCAAGATAGAACCTCCTTAAAGCATAAATATCACAGGACGTATATAACAATAACAAAACGAAAAAACAGAAACAAGGTATTTAGGCAACAAACACCATGGTGAATAGAATAATACCTCACATCTGAATACTAGGAGTGAATGTATATGCCTAAATGTGCTACTTAAAAGATACAGAATGGCAGAATGGATAGGAATTCACCAACCAAGTTTCTGCTGTCTTCAGGAGACTCACCTAACACAGAAGGACTCACATAAACTTAAGGGGTGGAAAAGTATATTCCATGAGAATGGACACGAGAAGAGAACAGGAGTAGCTATTTTTACATCAGATGAAACAAACTTTAAAGCAACAGAAATTAAAGAAAACAAAGAGGGACATTATATATGATTAAAGGACTAGTCCGACAGGAAAACATCACAATTCTAAATATATATGCACCTAACACTGCAGCTCCCAAATCTATAAAACCATTACCACTAGACCTAAGAAATGAGACAGACAGCAACACAATAATAGTGCGGGGCTTTAATATTCCTCTGACAGCACTAGACAGGTCATCAAGACAGAAAGTAAACAAAGAAACAGTGGACTTTAAATTTAAGAAAATGAAAATTATATAAAGTACTCTATCAGACCACAGAATAAAATGAGAAATCAACTCTAAAAGGAACCCTCAAAACCATGCAAATACATGGAAATTAAACAACCTGCTCCTAAATGACCATTGGATCAACAATGTAATCAAGGTGAACATTTTAAAAATCTTTGAACTAAATCATATTTGTAACAAAACCTATCAAAATCTCTGGGATACAGCAAAAGCAATGCTAAGAGGAAAGTTAATAGCATTAAATACTTACATCAAAAAGTCTGAACACAAATAGACAATCTAAAACCACACCTTACAAAACAAGAGTAACCAAAACTACCCAAACCCAAACCCAACAGAAGAAAAGAAGTAACAATGATCAGAGCAGAAATAAATGAAATTGAAGCCAAAAAAATACAAAAGATAAATTAAACAAAAAGCTTATTATTTAAAAAGATAAGTGCAGTTGACAGACCATTAGCGAGATTAATCAAAAAGAGAGAAGATCCAAATAAGCTCAATTAGAAATGAAATGGGAGATATGACAAGTGATACCACAGAAATATGAAAGATTATTCAATGTTACTATGAAAACCTTTATGCACATAAGCTAGAAAACCGAAAGGAGATGGATATATTCTTGGAAATACACAACCTTCCTAGAATAAACCAGAAAGATGAATTCTATCAGATATTCGAAGAATTGTTACCAATCATAGTGACACTATTCTAAAAGATGGCAAAGAGGGAATTCTCCTTAAATCATTCCATGAAGCCAGTATCACCCTAATACCAAAACCAGTAAGAACATAACAAAAAAAGAAAATTCCAGACTACTATCCCTGATGAACATAGATGCAAAAATTATCAACAAAATACTAGCAAACAGAAACCAATGAGATTTCAAAAAGATAATGCACCATGATAAAGTGGGTTTCATACCAGGGATAAAGGGATGGTTTGACATCCTTAAGTCAATAAATGTGATACTCCACATAAAGAGAATTAAAAACAAAAATCACATGATCATTTCAATAAATGCAGAATAAGCATTTGACAAAACTCCAGCATCCTTTTATGATTAAAACCTCAGCAAAATCAGCATAGAAGGGACATACTTTAAGGTAACAAAAGCCATCTACAACAAACCCACAGCCAACAGTATCCAGAATGGAGAAAAGTTGAAAGCATTCCGCTTGAGAACTAAAACAAGAAAACGATGCCCACTGTCATCAATTTTATTGAACATAGTACTGGAAGGCCTTGCCACAGCAATCACACGAAAGAAGGAAATCCAGGGCATCCAAATCAGTAAAGTCGAAGTCAAACTGTTGCTCTTTGCTGATGATATGACTGTATACCTAGAAGCCCTGAAGACTCATCCAAAAAACTCTTAGAACTGGTAATTGAACTGAGGATTTCAGGGTAAAAAATTGCTATACACAAACAAGTAGCTCTGCTATACACCAACAGTGACAAAGCTGAGAATCATTTCAATAACTCAACCCATTTTGACAATGGCTGCATAAATTAAAATACTTTGGAATATGCCTAACCGAGGACATGAAAGACCTCTACAAGAAAACCTGTAAGACACTGCTGAAATAAATTATAAATAACACAAACAAATGGAAACACACCCCATGCTCATGGGTAGAATCAATATTTTGAAAATTACCATACTGCCAACAGCAGTCTACAAACCAAATGCAATTCCCATCAGAATAAAAATTATCATTCTTCACAGAACTAGAAAAACCAATCCAAAAATTCATATGGAACCAAAAAATAGCCTGCATAGCCAAAACCAAACTGAGCAAAAATAACAAATCTGGAGGGATCACTTTACCTGACTTTATACTGTAAGACCACAGTCACCAAAATAGCATGGTAGTGGTATAAAAATAAGCACACAGACCAATAAAACAAAAGAGAGAACCCAGAAATAAGGTCAAATACTTAAAGCCAACTGATCTTTGACAAAGCAAACAAAAACATAAAGTGGGGCAAGATCACCCTATTTAACAAATGCTGCTGGGATACCTGGCAAGCCACATGTTGAAGAATGAAACTGGATCCTCATCTCTCACCTTACAAAATTCAACCCAAGATCGATGAAAGACTTAAAGATTCTAGCAGACAACATAAAAAAAAAAAACCCTTCTAGACGTTGACTTAGACAATGACCTCATAACGAAGAACCCAAAAGCAAATGCAACAAAAAGAAATAGTGGGGACTTAATTAAATTAAAAAGCTTCTGCAACGCAAAAGAAATAATCAACAGAGTTAACAACCCAAAGTTTGGGAGAAAATCTTCACAATCTGTGCATCTGAAGGACTAATATCCAGAATCTACAGAGAACTCAAACAAATCAGCAACCAAAAAACAAACAATCCCGTCATAAACCAGCCTAAGGAAACATACAGACAATTCCCAAAAGAAGATATACAAATAGCCAATGAGGATATAGAAAAATGTTCAACATCACTTATTATCAGGGAAATGCAAATCAAAATCATAATGTGATAACACCTCAATCCTGCAAGAATGGCCATAATAAATAAAAATAAAAATAAATAGATATTGGCATGGATGTGGTGAAAGGGAACACTTTTATGTTATTGGTAGAAATGTAAAGTAGTACAACCACTCTGGAAAACAGTGTAGAGATTCCTTAAAGAACTAAAAGTATATTTGATCTGCAATCCCACTATTAGGTATCTACCCAGAGGAAAAGGAGTAATATGAAAAAAAATTTTTTCACATGTATGTTTATAGCAGCACAATTTGAAATTGCAAAAATATGGAACCAGTCCAAATGCCCATCAACAAATAAAGGGATAAAGAAATGTGGTATATCATGGAATACTAGTCAGCAACAAATAAGAATGAAATATTGGCATATGCAGCAACCTGGATGGAACTGGAGACTATTATTCTAAGTGAACTAACTCAGGAATGGAACACCAAACATCATATGTTCTCACTTATATGTGGGAGCTAATCTATGAGGCTGCAAAGGCATAAAAATGATACTTTGGACTTTGGGGACTCAGGAGAAAAGGTGAGGGGTGGCAAGGAATAAAAGACTACACATTGGGTACAGTGGAAACTACCTGGTTGACAAGTGAACCAAAATCTCAGAAATCACATTAAAGAACTTATTCATGTAACCAAATACGTCCTGTTCCCTAAAAAATTGGAATAAAAAATTTAAAAATTTACAGAAATAAAAATTTTAAAAATTAAATATTAGAAAAGAGAAGAAAGCAAAAAATATTTTAGTGTTATATTTGTGAATTAGTCACATGCATCTAAAATAACGACCAATTAAAAAAAAAGCCTTTTAAAACACTGGTAATTATTCATTTTCAAATAATTTTAGAAAAGTTCAAAAATGCATTTTACCCCTTCAATTATACGTCATAACTAAGTCAAAAATGGCATAGAAGACTTTCCTTGCAGTGAAAGAATTGGCATATATTCTATCTTAAATTATCTGCAGTAAAACCGAAGTAATGGACAACCCCAGACACAAAATACTTTGAATTTTATTTGGGATAAAATATACACCCTAGATTAATTCATCATTAAGGCTTTTCTATGATACTAACTACTATTGAATGCAATAAGGCAGATTTTAAAATAAATAAAACAATATCAATTTTTATTCTTATTCTCATTTAATCTGACAAAGGTCTAATATCCAGAATCTACAAAGAACTTAAACAAATTTAAAAAAGCAGAAAACAAAAAATCCAATTAAAAAATGGGCAAAGGAGATCAACCGGTATGTCTCAAAAGAAGGCATTCAAGCATCCAATAAACACATGAAAAAATACTTAACACCACCAATCACTAGAGAAATGCAAATCAAAACCACGATAAGATACCATTTTATACCATTCAGAATGGTGATAATTAAAAAGTCAAAATATAACAAGTACTGGTGAGGCTCTAGAGAAAAGGGAACACTTATACCCAGTTGGTAGGAATGTAAATTAGTTCAGCCACTGTAGAAAGCGGTTTGGAGATTTCTCAAAGAACTTGAAACAGAACTACCATTCAACCCAGCAATCACACTACTAGTCATATACTCAAAGGAGAATAATTCATTCTATCAATAAGACACATGCACTTATACGTTCATTGCAGAACTATTCACAAAAGCAAAAACATGGAATCAACCTATGTGCCCATCAGTAGTGGACTGGAAAAAGAAAATGTGATATATATATACACCAAAGAATACTATGCAATCATTAGAAATGAATGAAATCATGTCTTTTGAAACAAGATGGATGCAGCTGGAGGCCATTATTCTGTGAATTAGTTCAAGAACAGAAAACCAAATACCACATGTTCTCATTTACAACTGGGAACTTTATATGGAATACACATGAACTTGAAGATGGAACAAGAGACAATGGGAACTACTAGATGGGGAACAGAGCAAGGCAGAGATGTGTGGGCTGAAGAACTGCCTTTTGCATACTATGCTTACTGCCTGAGTGACAGGATCGTTCAGACCCCGAGCCTCAGCATCACGCAGTATACCCATGTAATAAACCTGCAAATGTACCAGTTAATCTAGAATAAATTATATAAAAAAGGACAGAATAGATGAAAGCCTGATTACAATCTTTATAACATTAAAAGCAAAATTTATTACCACATCAAAAGATGTTCAACGTAACGATCAGGGAAATGCAAAGCAAAACCACAGTGAGATTCTACCTCATACTCATTAGGTTGGATACAATAAAAAAATTAAAATGTTAATTTCAAAAACAGAAAGTAACAAGTTTTTGCCAGAATATAAAAATATGGAGCCCTGCACACCATTGATAATAGTGTAAAATGAAACAACCACTGTGGAAAATATAATGGTTCCTCTAAAACATAAAAGTACAATTATCCTATGATACAGTAACTCCACTTCATAGTATATACCCAAAAGAATTGAAAACCATGTCTTGAAAAGATAAGTGTACACCCATGTTCACAATAGCATTCTTCTCAATAGCTAAAACATGGAGTCAACGTGTGTCCATCAACAGATGAAGAGGTAAGTGAAATATGGCAGATACATACAAGAGAATATTATTGAGTTTTAAAAAGGCAATAAATTCTGACATGCTACAGTATGGATAACCCTTGAGGACATTACGCTAAGTGAAATTAGCCAGTCACATAAAGACAAATTCTGTATCATTCCACTTATATGAGCTATTTATAGTAGTCAAAATCACTGAGACAGAAAGGAAAACGGTGGTGGACAGGGGATCAGGGGAGAAGGAATAGGAGTTACTGTTTAATAGGTACTGTTTTTGTTTAATAGGTGTTCATAGGTATAGTTACTGTTTAATAGGTAATATTGTTTAATTCTATTGTTTAATAGAATTTTAGTTTTGCAAGATGAAAAGAGTTCTGGAGATGGATGGTGAAGGTCGTTGCTCAATATAAACATACATCCTCTCACTGAAATGAACCATTAAAAATGGTAAAGACGATATTTTTATGATATGTATATTTTACCGCAATAAAAAGCCAAAAAACATTAACTCCAAGGACTCGTGAAAAATTCCTTTCTTATAACTTTAGTAAGCTTAGTAAAATTTTACTCATTAAGTATGTTCTAGTTGGTGTGTATGTCACTAGTTGGTAAATTTTACTAAGCTTACTAAAGTTATAAGAAAGGAATTTTACTAAATGAAAGTGTTTTCCCCTGGACAACGATTCATTTCTCTACACATACACCTTATTGCTGCTTTTATTTCCATTTGTCTTCTGCTCAGTGATTCTCAGTGTCAGCTGCTTTCTCAGGTGCTCACAGTATCAGAAAAGTATCCTAGTAAAGGCTAAGAGGGAGATAAAAGCTTTTTATTTAATGTAGGGAGCTTTCTTTGATGAGTTTTCATGAAATTCTTCTCCTCATTTATATAAATATTACAAGTAAAATTATATCTATGTTCTTATTTTATATATTTGCCTCACCTATGATTAAGTATCTTTTTAAAAAATCAGGAAATTTCATGTATCTGACTGGTGCAACTAAAATATTCAAATGACATCATCTAAATATTCAGCTGACAGAAAAGAAAGAAAGGACCTGCTACTATCAGTAATCTCAAACTAGACTAGCCAGTTGTAGAAAATCCACAGAACAGGCATTCCACTCTCTAAAACATTGACATAACTTGATAATAACTTCCTATATTTTTGCTAAAATGGGAACTTACTGGAAAAGAGAACATAAAGAAAATGAAAAAAACTACTTTATTTAACCTCTCTGTGAAATCTTCCTCATTAGAGATGTTCACTTTGTTTCAGAGAATTTTAGTGATAGGTTGCTTCTCATTAAGAGGAAATCCCTTGTGACTTAGTTAAAAACATTTGCAAAAAATTGGCAGAGGTTTTATGTGCTTGAACTAATCCTCATTATTTTCTTGCTTAAAAAAGTAATTTTCCAGTTATTTCTCTGTTTCTTGGAAATATATAATATGTATATTGTAATGAGATATATTGAGTACACTGAAATGTTTTATACATTAATAGCCAGAATCAGCATTAAGTGAAAAAGACAGGAGAAGTACTCAATTTATTTTCAAACATCATGAAAAAAGTGAGCTTCTCAAATCACAATAATATTTAAAAACAAAAAGACATCAGGATTATTACTGACATGCTCCAAAATAATTTTATCCAATCCAATCTACATTTCCCTTCATTCAATATTTTACTTATGTTCACAACAGTCATTCAGGGACAAACTAGATTACACTGGTCAGCACAACAGTTCACACTTTTTTTTTTAATTCTACATCCATCTTTCCTTTGTGGCTTACTATGGTACTAACTATATTCTCAGTTAGTGGGCACAGTTTCTATCTATTTAAACGAATAAGAGCAGATGGAAAATAAAAATGGGTGCGCATATGCTGAGAAACTGAAACTGGTAACAGTGAAGAGCAGTGATTACACAAGCTGAAGGCAAAAACTTACATCAAAATGGAAAGTCAAGACTTTATGCCTTGTTTCCCAAAATGTTAAAGCAGAGTATTTTACCATATTAGAAATATTTCCAACTCTAAGAAATGTAGCAAAGCAATTTTATAACAACTACAAGTAATGCCAGAAAAATGATATGTTAAACTAAATTTCTTTGTTATCCTTCTCAAACTGTTACCATTTAGTGGACAACTATTGTAGGTGAAAAACATAGGCTGCATGATAATAAAGAAATACTTTATTTGTTCTTAACAGAAACACTGATAAGATACCAAGAGTTATTCTTACTTCTGGATCTGTGGTTGCTAACAGGAATCTTACTAGGTTCCCTTTCTGATTGCCTAATATTAATGTAATGAAAAAACAAAATCGATATAATCTCATGAAGTCTCAGTTGCCTTGTATGTATAATCAGGATTTGGGTCCAGATTGTCTTTTGCATTTCTTGAAGGAATACTCTAAGTTTAAAAGCCTTTCCATTATTACCTCTCAAGATCATTTCTCTCAAAATCAAACTTTACTTAGTCCCTCAGTGTCACCTTCTCCCACACCTCATTTCATATTATTCCCAACATGGAGCCCAAAATCCTTTTGGAGTCTGAAGATTTAAACATACCTACTGGCTGTTATCGATATTTCAAAAAGAAAAATATACGTATCCATTCCATATGGTCATGCAGTTGTATTTATTGTTTAGTTGTGAAGGAGTCTGGAATTATACTAATTCAGTGTGAGGTTGTCAAATAATAAAAAATACTAGACTGATACTTTAAAAAAAAATAGTGGATACAGTGAGTGTGGAAATTTTCTGTGAAGATAAATAGAAGTGGTAAACAGCTGCCGGGTGCCGTGGCTCACGCCTGTAATCCTAGCACTTTGGGAGGCTGAGGTGGGTGGATCACCTGAGGTCAAGAGTTCAAGACCAGCCTGGCCATCATGGTGAAACCCCATCTTAAAAAAGAAAAAGTGGTAAACAGCTGGAAAAAGCATGCATAATCAAATAAAGTTGTTCCTTTTTAAAAAATGGGTAATATTTATAATCTGCAAAGGTGGGGGCATATAAGAGAGACATGAGGATAATTTAGGTAATTGGACAAGGCAGGTGGATTAGACAATGTAAAGATGAAATTATTTGTTAATGTAGATTATTTTCTCAATTTTGAGATAAAGTAATTGGGTGAATGCGGGAATGCATCTTACTAAGACATGTAGTAGTCATGACTGTTGAAGTTGGATGTTGGCTTCAGTTTCGAGGACATGAACAAAAACAGACCAGTAGCATGGTGGTGGATTCGTTTTTGAATGATTTAGCTTAGAATTTGGTAAATTTATTCTATAAAGGAACAGATAATTAAGTATTTTTGGCATTGTGAGCCACACATGTTTTGTTCCAATATTCAACTCTACCAATGTAATGTGAAAATGACATAGATAATGCATAAATTACTAAAAGTGGTTGTATTCCAATAAAACACTATTTATAATAGGCAGTAGCCCACTGAGTATAGTTTGCTGACTCCTGATTCAGCAGCTTAAGTGTTTAAGTGAAGGTGAAAGACATATGGATATCAGTAGTCTTTTCTTCTAGTGACTGTAATGAAATGAGAGAAGTGCAAGAAGATTAAGAGCATTTTCCAAAGATTTAGGTAAATATGTTGTACTATAGACTCCAAGTCAGGCAAAAAGGGAAGTGAGCATATGAGAGCAATGATGGGCAAAGATTCCCAGTCCCAATAGAATCAGAGAATGCTAGGAATGAGGATACCAAACTCAGTGAGCTGGAAAGGAAGGAGGTAGAGGTGAATGTTAGGTAGAGAGGGGTACATGAAATGGAGATTGTCCAGAGATGGGGATAAATTGTAAATTTAAATTGCACATGGTGAGAGAAAGGAGTACAGTTTCATTCTTCTTCATATGGCTAGCCAATTTTTCATGCAGCGTTTAGTGATTAGGATATCATTTTCCCCTTGTTTATTTTTGTCAACTGACAAAGATCAGTTAGGGTAGGTAAGTGCCTTTATTTCTGGGTTTTGTATTCTGTTCCATTGATCTGTTTCTATTTTTGTACCGGTACCATGCTGTTGCTGTTCTAGTTACTACAGCATTGTAGTATAATTTGAACTCAGGGAATGTGATGCATCCAGATTTGTTCTTTTTGCTTAGGATTGCTTTGGCTATTTTGGCTCTGTTTGGGTTCTACATGAAATGTACAATTAATATTTCTTATTCAGTGAAAAACAATGTTAGTTTGATAGGAATGCATTAAATATGTAGATGTCTATGGTCAGTACGGTCATTTTAATGATATTGATTCTTCCATCCCATAATATGGGATATTTTTCCATTTGTTTGTGTCATCTGCAATTTCTTTCTTCATTGTTTTGTAGTTCTTGTAAAAATATTTCCGCTTCTTGACTAAATGTATGCCTTTTTGAGAGTGCAACTGTAAATGAGACTGAGTTTTTCATTTGGCTCTCAGCTTGATCATTATTGGTGTATAGCAATGCTACTTATATTTTATGTTAATTTTGTATCTTGAAAATTTACTGAAGTCATTTGTCAAGTCTAGGACTCTTTTGAAGGAATATTTGGGGTTTTGTAGTTATGAAACTACTTCATGAAGGAACAGGGATAATTTGACTTCCTCTTTTTCTATTTGGATGCCTTTTATTTCTTTCACTTGCCTGATTGCTCTAGCTAAGACTTCCAGTACTTTGCTGAATAGGGGTTGTGAAAGTGGACACTTCTGTCTTGTTCTAGTTCTTAGGGAAAATGCTTTTATGTTTTCCCCACTCACTGTGATGTTGGCTGTGGATTCATCATACATCACTCTAATTCTTTTGAGATTTTTTTTTCAACAATTAGTTTGTGGAGGGCTTTTATCATAAAGGGATGCTGGATTTTATTGAATGATATTTCTACATCTATTGAGATGACCATATGGTTTTTGTTTTTAATTGTGTCTATACAGTGGATCGCATTTACTGATTTGCACATTGGTTCATATTGTTAAGCCACCATCTCTGGAATAAAACACAATTGATCATGATGAATTATCTTTTTCCTTTGCTAGTATTTTGTTGAGGATTTTTGCATATAGGTTTATCACGGATACTGGCCTGTATTTTTCTTTTTTGTTGTTGTGACCTTTCTTCATTTAGATATTAGGATCATACTGCTTTTATAAAATCAGTCAAGTAGGAATCCCTCCTTCTGATTTTTTTCAGTATGTTAGTACCGGTTCCTTGTACATTTGGTAAAAGATCAGTTGTAAATCCATCTGGTGTTGGGCTTTTTTTTTTTTTTTTGGTAGATTTTTAAATTTCTGATTCCGTTTTATTACTAGTTATTGGTATATTGAGAATTTCTAATGTTTCCTGGTTCAATCATGGAGTTCCAGATATTTTTTCCTGTCCTCTGGGGACAGAACTCTGAGAGGAACACCAGGTTGCAGCCACAGTACTCACATGGGGACAGGGTGACTCCACTGAGGACCTGACACTCAAGAGTGGGCCCCATTTAGCAGTGAGTAGGGGAGGTGGGGAGTCCTGTGGTGTGTAGTCAGTCCACTCCTCTGTGCATGGCCACTGTAGTTGTCTTTGGAGGATGTGAAAGTGCTCAATCTCCCCATGCCCTCCCTGGTGGGAGGTGGCAGCTGTGCTAGGCTGCTTGAGGGAACAACAGCCTGTGAGATTCCACATGACCTCAAGCAATGCCTCTATACAGTCTTTAGGCAGCTCCCTGATTACTCTGCAGACCCAGGGATTGGGGAAGTTGGCACTCCCCTGTCTAGAATTGTAAAGGTTCATCGCAGAAGTGCAGAACCCTGGGGGTCTCTTATTCATCCCTTCCCTACATTAGGGGTCCTCTCTCAGTTACGCACTGGTCCCAGCTCAGCAGGCTGCCTGGCTTCACTCTCCTCTGCTTTCCCTGATTCCCACTGCCTCTCTGATGAATTCCAGGGTGCTCTCTTAGAAGAGCTACTTGAATTATTAATATTTACTTGTTATTTTGATTATTCTCCATGACAGAGGTGCCCACTAGCTGCTTCTAGTCATCCTTCTTGAACTAGAACCAATGCTACGTAGATTTTTTTACTAAAGTTTTCCAAAACCTGAAACTGATTTGTTTTGTTTTGTTCTCAAGGTGGTGGATTGGAGGCAATGTTAACATGCTCTCCAACATGGAAAGACAAAGTGGAGTGTAGAGATTTACACTGTGCACTTTTTTCCAAGAAACAATACAGGAACTTAACAGCAACACTGAAAGAAACCACAGACCCTTTGAAACAAGGAGCAGGCTGCAGCCTACAGCATGAGCCATGCAGAAAACTGTAAGTCTTCAGAGTAAGAGGTGAGGATAAACTGCCTCTAGGATTTACACTCCCTTGGGGGAAGCTGTCAAACCAGGCCAAGGGAGAAGGCTTTTACCTTACCCAGTGCTGGAACAATTTAGAGAGCATTGGAGAATATTAAGGAAGAAGCAACGCTGGGAAGAGCCTTGTGTGCATTTTCAGTCTTCAGCACAGACCAAGGGAAGTTATTCCTGATCCTGCTGCACGGGGGATCTTGCAGAAGTCTGCCAGCTAACTCAGGCAGCAAGGTTCTAACTGAAATTCGTAATATAATCACTAGAGGGGATGAACTCCTTGGTCAGAACCAGGGGGTGAGTGGAAGCATGTTATAGCCAAGAGCACTGCAATTGGGTACCCCAGCTTTGCAGGTGGGCTGGGAGGGGAATGGCCTGAAAGCTATGGTTGCTGTCTCCACCAGGGAGGCTAATGGCCTGGGCCAGATTTTGGTTCTGAGCACAGACTGCCTGAAACTTAGCTAGCTGCAGCTGGTGGAACAGTGTGCGTGTGGGACCTGCCTTGCCAAGTGCATGGAAGCTGGGTGGGGCTTACTGCTGCCTTCTACTCCCCATTCCCTGTGCCAACACTTCTTCACAGCAGAGGCAGCTGCATTCTGCCCTGGAACAGGACCTCAGTGGCTAGAAAACTGCCCCCTCACACCACAGGGGCCACTGTTGCCCCCCAAGCAGAAAGCCGGAGTGCAAGCCTCCCTGACCCAGCAGCCCCCACCTGGCTTTGCCCCTCCACCCACCCTGATACCTTAACACAAAGGATAAAAACTTTTGGCAACTCTATGGCCCCATCCATAGCTTGGAAATCCAGAATGCCTCTCCTCGGTAACATAAGGCAATCACACATCCCACTGCTACTACTGCATCCCAAGGCTGCAACTACACATCCCACTGCTACAATTACACATCCCACTGCTACTAAGCAGTGTTCCTGTTAAGCAGCTGGTGCTGTTTCGCAAATTCCACTTCTTGGCTGGAGGCCAACCAACACAGTCCATTACAGCATCCCCCGGTAGAATATCACCACACCCAGGAAGGAGAAAACTTGCATGTGACCTCAGCCAACACCACTGCCTGCAGGACCTGGCTAAACAGGAAGTCCTAACTTTGTCTCTATGACCAGTTCATTACTACTACAACCAGTATTTGAGAAAGCCAACATACTATGGCTATTTATAACCAAGGTATTTCTGATGTAGACAGAGTCTGTATCACTCTCCTGCCACCCCCATCAGAACTGATGCTAGCACCCATTGCTGGCATATGTGAGGATAGGTCACATCACTGAATTTCTTGTAGACACTCCCCAGCACCAGCCTGGAATGTGGCAACGCTACTGGGTGGCTAGACTCAGAGGAGCAGCAGCATTTACAGTAGTCTGGCTCTCAGCGCCTCCCACTCCTAGAGGAAGTGGAGAATGCAACACATCATGGGAACACCCCATGGGACAAAAGAATCCAGACAGCAGGACTTGAGCTCCAGAACTTTCTGCAGGTGGAAAGTTTCATTCAGCAGAGACACAGGTGCCGTGCTAGGCTCAGCAAGGAAAGTCTGTAGGTCCACCCCAACACTCAGGCAGCCCTGATGCTCATGAAAGGTCTTGGAGAAGGAGACTTTTTTCTCCCCTTGTCCACCACTGCAGTCACAGCTAGGGCTTCCACCATGGTAGCTTGGCATGGTGTACCTATAGACAGCCTTTCTGGAATACTTCAGGGTGACTGCATTTCCACAGGACGAGGGCCCTCCAGGTTTAGGCTTGCACAGAAGTAGAGCCACAATCCCTCTCCACTTGAAAAATCAACATTTCTTTAGATGAAAAGAGGTGCCTGTCTGACAAACAGCCAAAACACTGGGTCAGGAGTGTGTCTAGGAAGTTGATTACTTTCCTGCTGGCCTGTCAGGGGGGCTGAGAAGACTTCCCCTGAGAAGACTTCAGTATATTCCACTGAGAGCTCCTCCAGGCACCTCTGTCAAGGCAGACACCTCTGCAATACCCAACGATGGGCACCTGCTTTTGCCACACCAGTTTCTACCCAGGGACACCACTCCTACTGGTCTGAAACCTGAACTATTCAACCCAGTAAATAAATTATTGGGGGGAAATAAATTTTTAAATAACTGCATACCACAAGGGAATGAGATAAGCCCCAAGAGACCTCTGCCATTCCAACCCCATAGGAGACAGTGAACTTGCTCATACACAAACACACTGCTACTACGATAAGCATCTGAGAAAGACATTATTAAAAGGCTCTCTATACCCTAGGAATCCATACAGGGTCTTGACCTCTAAAAGCACCAAGAGCAGAACTGGCTTTCAATATACTATAAACATTAAATTCACATCCTTAAGAAGAAAGAAAGGAGGAAATTTTTAAAAAAAACAACAAAATCAAAAATAAGTTAAGAAATAATTCTAACATGTAGTCTACCCAAATAGGAAGGAACTAGAAAAATAATTCTGATAATATGACAAAACGGGGTTCCATAACATCCCCAGAAGTTCATGGTAGCTCTTAAGCAATGAATCCAAACCAAGATGAAATCTTTAAAATACCAGATAAAGAATTCAAAAGATTGATTATTAAGCTACTCAAGGAGATATCACAGAAAAATGGAAAACAACATAAAGAAAATTGAAAAATACTTCAGAAAAAGAATGAAACAAATTATAAAGAGACAGATATTTTAAAGAAAAAGCAAACTTCTGGAAATCAAAGACACATTTAGGTAATTGCAAGATGCAGTGGAACGTTCTGACAACAGACTAGACCAAGTAGAAGAAAGAATGTCAGAGCTTGAAAACAAGGCTTTCAAATCAACCCAATCAGACAAAAATAAAGAGAAAAGAATCAAAAGAAATGAGCAATGTCTCAAAGAAATACAAAATTATGTATTTTGTATTTCTTTGGCCAGACCTAAAAATAACTGGTGTTCCAAATAATTGGTGAGGAGGAAGAGAAAGCAAAAACACTGGAAAACTTATTTGTTGGAATAATTGAGAAAAACTTCCCTGGTCTTGTTAGGCAAATTTAGATGTCCAAATACAAGAAGCTCAAGAAACTCCTGGGAGATTCATTACAAAAAGGACGTCATCAAAGCATATACTTATTGGGGTTTCTAAAGTTAACATGAAGGAAAGAATTCTAAGAGCAGTGAAATAAAAGCACTGGGTAACTTCCAAAGGAAAACCTATTAGACTAACAGCAGAATTATCAGCAGAAACCTTACAAACCAGAAGTGATTAAGGTCTTATCTTTAGATTCCTTAAATAGAGTAATTGTCAGTTAAAAATTTTGTACCCAACAAAACTAAATTTCAAAAATGAAAGAGAAATAAAGTCATTTTCAGACAAATAAACGCTGAGGAAATTTCTCACTACCAGACCAGTCCTACAAGAAATGCTCAAAGTAGTTCTAAATGTTGAAACAAAAGTTCTATATGCAGCATAATAGAATCTCTTGAAAGCATAAAACTCATGGGGCCCATAAAATAGTAACACAATAAAGAAAACAAAGTATCTAGATAATAGGATGCCTAAAAAAAACCCACACATCTCATATTAATGTTGAATGTAAATGGGCTAATCCTCCACTTAAAAGATACAGATCAGCAGAATAGATTTAAAAAAAAATCACAAACCAAATGTCTGCTGTCTTCAAGAGATTAATCTAACATGTAAAGATTCACGTAAACTCAAGGTAAATGGCTGGAGAAAACATATTTGATGCAAATGGAAACCAAATATGAGCAGGAGTAGCTATTCTTATATCTGATAAAAAAGACACTAAAGAAACAACAGTTTTAAAAGAAAAGACAAAGACGGTTATTATATAATGATAAAATGATCAATTTACAATCCTAAATTTACATGCACCTGTTACTGGAGCTCCCACATTTATAAAATAAATACTACTAGACCTAAAAAATGAGATAGATAGTAACACAATAATTATTATTGAGGAACTTCAACATTACACTGACACTAGACAGATGTTCAAGACAGAAAATCAACAAAGAAACAATAACTTACACACATTGTAGAACAACTGGACCCAAGAGATGTTTACAGAACATTCTACTCAACAACTGCAGAATATATATTCTTTTCATTAGTACATAGAACAGTCTCCAAGACAGGCCATATGATAGGCCACAAAACAAGTCTCAATAAATTTTGAAAAGTCAAAATCCTATCTAGTACCTTCTCAAACTACACTGGAATAAAACTAGAAATCGACTCCAAAAGGATACCCCAAACTATACAAATACCTGAAAATTAATCTGCTTCTGAATTATTTTTGAGTTAACTATGAAATGAAGACAGAATTTAAAAAGTTATTTGAAATAAATGATGATAGTGACACAATTTATTAAAACTTCTGGGACACAACAAAAATAGTACTAAGAGAAAAGTGTGTACTGCTAAATCCTACATCAAAAAGTGTAAAAGATCACAAATTGACAATCTAATATCACATCTTAAGCAACTAGAGAAACAAGAACAAACCAAACCCAAAGCTAGCAGAAGAAAATAAATAACAAAGATCAAAGCAGAACAAAATAAAATTGGTACAGAAAAACAATACAGAACATCAATAAAAAATAAAGTTGTTCCTTTGAAAATAAAAACAAAATTGATAGACCATTAGCTAGATTAACCAAGAAAGAAGGTTCAAATAAGTTCAATTAAAAATGATAATGAAGACACTACTATTGACACCACAAAAATGCAAAAGATCATTTGAGACTACCGTGAACGCTTTTGTGCACACCAACTAGAAAATCTAGAGGAAATGAATCAACTCCTGGAAACATACAATCCTCCTGAAGGAATGTGTTCTCTTCCCGGGTCCACAAGGGGGCGTAGTTTCCAGGGCAGGAACTTCCCGGCAACATGCCCTACCTGCCTTCCCCCACTTCTCCATCTGGGAGACTTAATGGTCTCTGTTTAAATTTGGCGCATGCGGGAAAATGATCAAAGTCAATCACTCGGAGTGGTAGTTTAAAGGAACTCTTTTCATTGGCCATAGGGCTTGGAGAAGGCGGGAATTCATTCCAGGTTGAAAGTTCCTGTCCCCCACATCCGGGTGGATTTCCTCGTTGGGGTCCCCTTCCACTCAGTGTGGAAGCTGTTTTCCCTCTCCTGGATTCCATATTTGGGTCTCCTTCCACAATCTTCACGGAAGCTTTCTTTCTCTCATCTTTTTCTCTCTCCATTTTCTCTTTCTCTGACTAAATAAATCACTTTCTGCAAAACTCTTTGGGGTCCAATATTAACCTGTGAGCACACCGCACCCAGTGTGATCCCTGCTCCCATTCTTGGGTGAGTGAGAGTCCAAGAGCCTAGAGCCCACCAGGGAGCAAGCGGAGACCTCCCATGCACCCCAAAACCCGGCAACACACCGAGATTAAATCAGGAAGAAATACAGACCCTGAACATACCAATAACAACCAGCAGGATTGAATCAGCAATTTTAAAAAATGCTAACAAAATTAAGCCCAGGGCCAGATGAATCCACAGCTAAATTCTACCAGTCAAAGAAAACTTGGGACCAATCCTCTTGAAACTATTCCAAAAGATTGAGAAGGACAGAATCCTCCCTAACTCTATAACTCTATGCAGCCAGTATCACACTGACACCAACACCAGGAAAGTATATAACCAAAAAAAAAAAAAGAACAAAAAAACCTCACAGACCAATATCCTTAATAAACACAGATGCAAAAATCCTCAACAGGATACTAGCTAACTGAATCCAACAACACAATCAAAAGATAATAAATCATGATCAACTGGATTTTATCACAGGGATGCAGGGATGGTTTAACACATGCAAGTCAAAAGATGTGATTAATCATATAAACAGAATTAAAAATTAAAACCATATGATCATCCCAATAGATGCAGAAAAAGCATTTGATAGTATCTAGCATCACTGTATGATAAAAATCCTCAAAAAACTAGCCATAGTAGAGAAATACATCAAAATAATAAAAACTATATATGATAGACCCATAGCCAATGTCATACTGAATGGTGAAAAGTTAAAATCCTTCCCCTGGAGAACTGGAACAAGACAAAGCTACCTACTTTTACTATTTCTACTCAATATAATACCTGAAGTCCTAGCTAGAGCAATCAGGCAAGAGAAAGAAATGAAGGGCATCTAAACTGGAAAGAGGAAATCAAACTATCACTGCTCACTGATAATATGATTGTATAACTAAAAAGGGGTAAATGTTACTCCCCAAAGGATTACTAGATTTGATACACTCAGTAAACTCTCAGGTTACAAAATCAATGTACACAAATCAGTAGCACTTCTATACACCAATAATTATCAATCTAAGAATCAAATCAAGAACCCAATTACTTTTAAAATAGCTGCAATAAAATAAAATACTTTAGGATACACTTAACCAAGGAGGTGAAAGATCTCTACAAGGAGAGCTAAAAGAAACTGCTGAAAGAAATCATAGATGACACAAAAAAATGGAAGCATATACCAGGTCCTTGGATTGGAAGAATCACTATTACGAAAATGACCATACGGCCCAAAGCAATCTACAGATTCAATGCAATTCCTATCAAAACACCAACATCATTTTTAACAGAATTAGAAAAAATTTCTAAAATTCTGTGGATTATAAAAATAGTCTGAGTAGCTAAAGCAATCCTAAGCAAAATAACAAATCTGGAGGCATCACATTACCTGACTTCAAATTATGCTACAAGCTGAAGCTACCAAAACAGCATGGCACTGGTATAAAAGTAGGTGAATCATAGATCAATGGAACAAAATAGAGGGCCCAGAAATAAAGCCAAATACTTACAACCACCTGATGGTTGAGAAAGCATTCAAAAATACAAATTGGGGAAAGGACTTCTTATGTAATAAATGGTGCTGGGAAAACTGGATAGCCATATGTAGAAGAATGAAACTGGATCTCTATCTCTCACCTTACGTAAAAATCAACTCAAGATGGATCAATGACTTAAATCTAAGATCTGGAAGGACAAACATTCTAGAAGATAACCTAGAAAAAACTCTTTTGGACCTTGGTCTAGGCAAATAATTCATGACTAAGACCCCAAAAGCAAATGCAGCCAAAACAAAAATAAATAGGATCTAATTAAACTGAAAAGCTTATACACAGCAAAAGAAATCATCATCAGAGTAAACAGACAACCACAGAATGATAAGAAATATCTGCATACTATGCATCTGACAAAGGGCTAACATTCAGAATCCACAAGAGCTCAATTAAATCAGCAAGGAAAAAACAAATAATCCCATCAAAAAGTGGCCAAATGACATGAATAGACATTTCGCAAAAGAAGATATACAGATGGCCAACAAACATATCAAAAAATGCTCAACATCACTAGTCATCAAGAAAATTTAAATTAAAATCACAATGAGACGCCATCTTACCCATGCAAATGTGGCCGTTATTATAAAGTTAAAAGAAGAATAGATGTTTGTGCAGATGTGGTAAAACGGAATGCTTACACACTGTTGGTGGGAATGTAGGTTAGTAAAACATCTAAGGAAAACAGTATGGAGATTTCTCAAATAACTAAAAGAAAATCTAGAATTGTATCCAGCAATTCCACTACTGGGTAACTGTCCAAAGGAAAAGTAGTCATTATATAAAAAAGACACCTTCATATCTATGTTTATTACAGTATAATTCACAATTGCAAAAATATGGAACCAACCTAAGTGCCCATCAAAAAAATGAGTGGATGAAGAAAATATGGTATATATACCCCATGGACTATTCCTCAGCCATAAAAACATAATGAAATAATGTTTCTTGCAGCAACTTGGATGGAGCTGGAGGCCGACGTTCACATACCATATGTTTTCACTTACATGTGGGAGTTAACCTATGGGTACACAAAGGCATACAGAGTGGTATAACGGACTTTGGAGACTCAGAAAGGGGAGAATGAGAGGAAGGTGAGAGATAGAAAACTACATACTGGGTATGATGCACACACAACTCAAGTGATGAATGCCATAAAATCTCAGACTTTACCACCATACAATTCATCCATGTAATCAAAAACCACTTGTATCCCAAAAGCTATGGAAGTAAAAAATATTTTTTAAAAAACATAAAACGATGGGCAAAAATTAATGGACATTATCAAAAAATTTGGAACAAGATAAGCAATGTTATTTCATGACTTCTATAACTGGAAATGTCCCATATCAGATATACCCACTCCTATTTTCTTTGCCACCAATATGCAATATGTCCTCCTCACCACACAAAGAAATATTTTCATTAAATACTTTACCCTGCTCAAGAATATAAAATATTTACTCTGAAGTTCTCTATTTGGATATTGTGAAAATTAATAGTTTTGTTCTATACTGAACAAAAGATAGATTACTTAACCTATCTTGGTAAGAAAATCATGATAGATTTTAGTCATTTTATGAACACTTATGAACAAAATATTTGGAGTATGTACACTCTATTTTAAAAGTGAGTTGTATCAATTTAATCCAAAATTACACTGAGAATCTGTCAATATGTATATGTTTTAAAATACATGTAGGCACCAGAACTTTTCAGAATAATTCCACTCGTTTATCAAATGTCTACACTGGCACAAATGAATACTTTAGATGCATTTTAACATAGCTAAAAATTTTTTGTATGATAAATCTGGTTCTTTAGACTACCTTACCAAATGTTTTTCAATGTAAAAACAATTTTCTCCAGAATTCTAACCTTTTCAATTACTGCCATTTTGAGTCAATCAACAGTTATGTAGCCATAATTTTTATTTTTCAGGTGCTATGGAAATCTTTACTCTCAGATTAATTTACTCTTTACACTCAGAAAGTGACCAGAATAACTGTCACTTTCTAAAAATGATGATTTTGAAAAATAACCAAATTTTATTAAAATTTTAAGCAATAAAAATACAGTATCAGTTTTTAAACATACTTTTCTAAACTTTTTTCCTAATTTAAATATTAAAATGTATAAGTATAAGGTATGCTCTTCCTTAGCCAGGTTTTTATGGTGAGCTGGAATTCTGTTTGTGGATGCCTTTCTTATCATGAGGGATTTCTTCCTGATAACTTATGATATTATGAATCTACATAAAAATATGGATTTTATTTTTTGCTTCCCTTCAGTAGAAGAAGATGAAAGAATAATTCTAAGAATTTATGAAGGCAGAGTAGCATCCAAATCAGTCTATGTACATATTCTAAAGAGTTTAGACATAAAAGGAGAAGGGATTCTATCTTCAGTCTTACGAATCTGCAATTTTCTTATGCCTTTATAAAGATTCCGATGCAAAATGTTTTCAGTTCAATTTTAATCACCACTTTTACATGCCTTCAAAATAAGTCACTGAATGTGTTACAGCAATGGATTTGAGCAATTAAATCATTCTGGAAAAAAAAAAAAAAACTGTGTGTGGAGAACAAAGGACATTTCTATCTTTATAAACAAAGATCTTTAAAAAAAATAAAAATAAAAAAAGATCTTTAGAGCTTCATAAGTTTTGGCAAACATCACACCAGTTTCATCCAACTCCTAAACCTGGGAGTTGATCCAAAATTCTGGTAGTCAGAGATTTGCTAAGTGTGTTGTTGGTCTATTACCTGACATTTTTGGCTTAATTTGAAATATTTTTTCTCCACTCTTTATATTTTCTTTTCCTATTGTTTTTGAATCTTAACAGTAATGGCAGAGCTATTTCTTTCTCTTATTTACAACAACAACAAAAAAATGAAATCTTTAGTGTTATAGCTCCATACACAAGACAATTTACTTGATTCATAATTTAAATTATCAAAATATTTCTGTTTTTTTTGTTTTGCATTATGCCCCCAATAAGGGGGTTACAATTTTTTGAAAAGTTTTCAATTAGTTACATGAAATAAATTTATTTAAAAAGTTAATATCTTTCTTTATAGAATTAAATGATAAATTATTTATTATAAAATTTATCTGTGTATGTAAAGCTGTCTCTATAATTAAGATTCTGAGTCTGTTTCCTAAAAAAATGTAGGTGCATTTTTAAGAATAATATTTAGTATGCTTATAGACATAAAATTCCAGGTATTACTAGTAAGTACACAGTATTGCAGTAATGACCCTGGTTTAGCCATTTCTTAACTAATATTTGCTTTGTGGCTCACCAAGTATAAATTATCTCTAAAAAAGAAATATAAGGGTCTAACTGCATAAGTAGTTCATATAAAGGCTCTATAAGTTTGTAATATTTTTCAATAGATATTATTTTATAAGTTTATCTATGGAATATTTCGTACTAGCTTCTACTTACTTCCCTGGAAAATAACATGTGTCTAAGGAGTAATTCAAAGAAAGAGGTAAATACTGAATTATGGAATGTAAGATGATTTTTTTTCTGTGCCACAGTTAATTGATCTGTTAAAACAGAGGAAATGAACTGTGTTTAAAATAGTTACCTTCATTATACTAAAAGGTAAATAAATGAGTATTCTCTTCGGTAGGGATCTACATGCCTAATCCTTTGTCAGAATTTTTCACTTTTGAGTGGCTGTTGTAGCATCACAAGCAAGAGTATCATGCATTCCAGAATTTCCCAAAAGCAATCTCTTAAAACATTGTCCTAATGGTGATTAGTAGATGTTGAGAGTGTGGGAACACAAAAATTTTTCTAGGATATGTTGTTAAGGAACTCTCGAATGAAATAAAAATCTGAAATTTTCTTTCTGAAGGACATCTTAAAGCCTAAGAGAAGTTCATTAAATGCACTCATTATCTTTTTACTAGCTGCAGTTCAATGGCGCTCATGTTCTAAGTGAGGTCCATCTTCAACATAAGAAACAAAGACTGGGCCTGCATCTGGTCACATAGAGGAATGGGTACCACGCAGTTGGTTTATATCATCATTTTGCATGTATATAAGGGGAATTCCTTATAGATAGTGTCTAGAGAGGCTAGGTCACATACGCCCACAATTCATTTTAGCAAACCATCAAAAAGCTATTTAATTATACCTATGTCAATATTTCCCAAACTTTTGTGATGATTAAAAAAAAAATCTCGATGATGGTTAAAAACAGGTATTTTGAAGTCTTACACTAGACCTCCTATTCAGAATATGTAGATAATGGGTCTGTTAGTATATAATTTCAATTTATTTATCCAGGGGTTCTTATTAAGAAAATCTAGAAAATAATATATTAAGACAGACAACAGAGTCTAGTCAGCCAAATTTAGCTCCTTTTTTCCGATAGCACATTTTATTCATTCTTGAGTGCAATAAAGCTCAAAGTTTACACATTTTCTGGGCTGCAGTCATTCCTCCAGTACTTCGAATATTATAATATGCAAGTCTGATGATAGTTACGATTTCCATTAAGGTCCTTAGATGGTGCACATTTTATTTCTTATGGCATGTAAGCTTCTAGTTTATCTTTTCAAAATTAAAACATTTGTGGTTAAGTTTAAGGTAGGTGTCTATATGCACATTAAATGTTAGCTCACACACATATAACTATAGAGAAATACAGACAAAATTAATGCTTTCTTTAACAACTTTTATCCATTACTTGCAATAGGAATCCTTATGATTCTATGATAACAGATTACATATTCTTGAAATATGAATATTTATACAATGCAGACCTTTTCTCCAGCTCTATTACATTTCAAACTTTGCAGGTATAGTGATCTTCTAGGGTACGACTCAAATTTGTAACATGGAATTTTTAATATATGGAAAATATTCTTCGTTTGTTTAAATATTAAGGAGGAACAAACTCTTCAGAAGCATAAATGGAATAGTATTATAATCTTAAATTTTCTTTTTTCAATTTTCAACTTATTCATCACACACAAACAAAAACTTGTCAACTGAAAAGCTTTTTGGTGATGAGAATCCTGCTGGTGTTGAACACTGGGTACAAAGAGAGGATAGAAATGGACTATCTACCCTCATAGGACTCACAGTCTAGCACAGAAGACGAATACATAGATGCATAATAGAAATATCAGGGAATAAATGCCAAGGAAGCTAGAGGCCTGTGGACATCTGGTAAAAACTCATAAAGGACATAACCTTAAAGAAGAGCTATGAACACAAAACAGGAGCTCACTTCTGGAGAAGAAAGGGAAGAGAGTTCATTAATACAGTAGTGGGAGCTCAGGAATTGGACTTGACCAGTATAGATGGTGGTGACAGAGTGAGAAGCATAAATGCAACCATGAGACTCAACTAAGAAGGCAATGAATGAAATGCATTAAAAATCTCTAAGGTGAATTTTGACTACAATCTGCAGACAATGAGGAGTCAAATATTTTTTTTTTAAAGAGTGATACTGTGAGGTGGGAGGGATGAGAAAATAATACAAATTAGAAGGAATCTGTAATATGCTATGCAAGAGGTGATGAGGGTTTAACCTGGAGGATTCAGACCAGTGGTTTGTCTTCTTGGCTGAGCATTTGAATCAGCTGGGGAGCTGCAAAAGCATAATGGTCCAACTGTACTTTAGATCAAATATAACAGCATTTCTGAAAGGGGTGAAACCAAGGCATTTGCACTGTTGAGAGCTCCCTTGGTGATTCTAATGTGTAGCCACAACTGAGAAGCAATTATACTGTGGGTCCTAGTAGGCTGAATGGCTGACGCATTTGGCTGATAAGAGGGAAGAAAACATCAAGACTGGTTCCTCATATTCTTACTGAAGGAACTAAATAGTTCAGCATTAACACTGATGGGAAATATGAGGATGACTGGATACAGTGAACAAGATTATGAGTTCAATATTTAATGTTTTAGACTTAAAGAAATGCATGTTACAATACTGTAGAGGTTCTTCCTCCACTTGTTTATAAAACATTGTTATTTTGGAAGAAGGAGAAAGCTCATCAGGACAAAATAAAAAGAAAGACAAAGAAGAACTGAAGTAGTAAGATTTCCATCAACAGTCTCTCTGAGTCTCCAGCCTCTGGAAACACAGTCTCTTCCTCCTGTTTAGCCTGAGTTGTTTGTTATTCAGCTTCTACTTCAGCAAACAATCACATATTTTTTCTATGAGCCAGGTTTTATGGTGCAGGCTTAACAAAAGGCAAGTAAGACTTAGTTTCATTTTTACTTAAAGCTTATCTTCTTTCCAGACTCTGGCCGCTTGTATCCCTGGCCTTCATCAGTAAACGTCACTGAGGTAGGGCAGGCTTTACCCACCCAGGAGCTGGATAATTCTTAGAATGAAACACTAAACTAAAAGAGAGATCTGGAATTGAACAGCACTACTTCTCTTGCATAGCTGATGAATTCCAGCGTATACATTAGCCGGGCAGGTCAGGTAATGTGGGTGATGTGAATAGGAGGATAAGAGTGAGAGAAGGATTTATGTGGCCCCAGCTGATTTCTGTAGGCGTAATCGTAGCAAAGTTCGTATTACCTCAATGCATCAACCTATAATGTATGAAAGTTATAAAACATGTAGAAACAACAACAACAAAAACTACCAGGGTAATAGTAACAAAGAACCTTTAACATCTCAGCTTCTACTCTAGTTCCTTATGCCAATGCTAAAGTCTACACACAGGTGTTCACAGAAAGATCAGCATTTGATAAGTAAGTAACAGTAACATCAACTATGCCTCATTCCTTGTATTTTTGCGTGATTAAGCAGCACTCGGCCTTTTTGCCAGTGACTATTAAACTAATATTTTATGCAAGTGTCTTGTTTAAAAGAATATACTGCCTTCATCATCCCCAATTTCAAATATTTCTGTAGTCCTAAAACTTGTGTATATTTAAAATGTTGTTTTAAATGGGATCTAATTAAACTTAACAGCTTCTGCACAGCAAAATAAACTATCATTAGAGTGAACCGCAACCTACAGAATGGGAAAACATTTTTGCAATCTACTCATCTGACAAAGGGCTAATATCCAGAATCTACAAAGAACTTAAACAAATTTACAAGAAAAAAACAACCAACCCCATCAAAAAGTGGGTGAAGGATATGAACAGACACTTTTCAAAAGAAGACATTTATGCAGCCAACAAACATATAAAAAAAAAAAAAGCTCATCATCACTGGTCATTAGAGAAATCCAAATCAAAACCACATTGAGATACCATCTCACGCCATTTAGAATGATGAAAGATGCTGGAGAGGATGTGGAGAGATAGGAACGCTTTTACACTGTTGGAAGGAATGTAAATTAGTTTAATCATTGTGGAAGACAGTGCGGCGATTCCTCAAGGATCTAAAAATAGAAATACAATTTGACCCAGCAATCCCATTACTGGGTATGCACCCAAAGGATTATAAATCATTCTATTATAAAGACACATGCACAGGTACGTTCACTGAGGCAGTGTTTACAATAGCAAAGACTTGGAACCAACCCTAATGCCCATCAATGTTAGACTAGATAAAGAAAATGTGGCACATATACACCATGGAATACTATGTATCCATAAACAAGGATGACTCCATGTCCTTTGCAGGGACATGGATGAAGCTGGAAACCATCATTCTCAGCAAACTGATGCAAGAACAGAAAGCCAAACACCGCATGTTCTCACTTATAAGTAGGTGCTGAACAATGAGGACACGTGGATGCAGGGAGGGGAACATGACACACTGGGGCCTGTTGAGGGGTAGGGTGCTAGGGGAGGGATAACAAGTGGGTGGGGGATTAGGGAGGGATAACATTAAGAGAAATATCTAATGTAGATGACAGGGGGGTGCGGGGATGGAGGCAGCAAACTACCATGGCATGTGCATACCTATGTAACAATCCTGCACGATCTGCAGATGTGCCTCAGAACTTAAAGTATAATAAATAACAATAAAAATAAAATATTGTTTTAAAATGTTTAAAGTGTTCAGAACACATAGAGGTGCATTATCTCTGAAGAAATAATGTTACTAGGTAAAGTCAAATTTAGCAGAAAGTTTAAGTAAAGAACATGTTTAAGAGACGAGAGTTTATAGCTTAACAGTGGCTAAAAATTTTTAATAAGCAGATGTTTTGGCTCAAAACATTTACAGTTAATGAACAATTAAATTTTTCAAGTTAAAAATCTTGAACAAGTTCAAGAAAATAATGCAGGTTTTTCAAACTATGTGACCAGAAGTTAGTTAATACTATTTAGTAGTATAACAGAGTTAGCATTTAATCATAGTGGAATAGATATAACCTTAAAGAGATTATTTTTTCTAAAGATATTAGCACATATAGTACAAACCAACAATACCTAGACATATTCCACTAAAATGGAAAGCAATACAGATATATCTGCTAGTATTTCCGGATGTCCTTAAAAGTACAATAAAAGACATGAAACAGAAATGAGAAATAAACAAAGAAGAGCAACAGAGTAAACTGATCAATAAATTGCAGATACAACATAAATATAAAATAATATTTAACATATCAATAATTTCAAATTATAAAATACAGTAAAATATTAATTTCAATAACAAAAATACAAACTGAATAGGAAAAACTGTAAAAAATTGTCTGTGACAAGTATTTTTAAAGGTCTTAAAATAATACTACAAAATATTTTCCTATGTGAATAATTTAAGATAAATATAATTTGGGACGATGGAAAGGCTGATTCCTTTAAAGGTGTCAATTGTTTACATATTTATTTGGAAGATGAAAACTGTTCCTCTCTAAATATAATGGAAAATTGTTGGAGACTTATTAAAATAGTCTAAAGTTTATCTAGAGATTTGTCCTGATCAATAAAATATCTGACAAATGAAAAGCAATATATAGACTATATATGATAATTTAATACATTATAAAACAAACAAAAAATTGACAAGTCATGAAATTTATCTCAAAGTGGTACTTTAAAAATGAATATGAAAACATCATTTTAACTTCTACATCATAAACCTGAATAATGCCTTAATAAAATAATGTAATGATAATTAAAAATTATGGAAGAAACTAAAATCTAATAGGGAACCAAATATATTTTTTTAATATCTCAATAAGAGATATATTTCTCATTTTTCAAACTATGGACATAATTATAATTGTAAAAGAAAGGAGAAACAGTTATTTAAATATTTAAAACATCTATATTGAAATATATAAACATAAAATTAATGGCCACACAACTAACTAGCAAAATATTTTTAGAACATAAAACAGAGAAATGATTTGTATATTTGTCGTATACAGGTTCATTCATATTAATATATACTCCTTTAAATATTAACGGACTAAAAACCCTACAAAAATAAATTTATTTGTTTTTTAAAAAAAATACTTATTGAGCATATACTGTAAGTAAAGCAGTTTTCTAAATCTTAAGAAAGGGCAGCAAACAGATAATAAGTAGTGCCCTTATGCAGGACAGATGGACATTAAACCGGATGAGTAAGTGTGGTTAATATATTGGAATACAGTAATTCCCAGGGAGAAAAATAATTCAGGGAAAGATATAAAAAATGTGGGTGATGGTGGGGGGAGGCCAACTGCAGCTTCCAATTAACAAATAATTGGAGAATTAAAATGTAACCTAAAATTTAATCCTCACTATTGATAGTATAATTTTGATTTCAATAATACATAGATATTTTGGAAATACTGAAAGTTAATTAGCAACCATCATTCATGTAAATGTATAATGTCATAATTCTTTCCAAAAATGAAGTGGTATATTTATCAGAATTCTTAAGAATGTTCATAACACTTCACTGAAGAATTCCAATTCTAGAAACTTAGCTGGAGGAAACAGAATTATAGAAATAGCTTTTAAGAAATGCAATGCTCAACCCAGTTTTATTTTTAACAGTCAAATGTGAAAACAAATTTGGAATTGGGAAACCTGAATGTCCATCAATATTGACACAGAGCTCAATGCTATCATTATACACATATTTTTTGCAGTCATTAAAAATTATGCCTTTAAGTCCTATGAATACATGGAAAATATAAACAAAACTCAGATAATTTTGTTGTACCTAAAATTTTCTTCAATTATATTTACATACACACACATTTACAGGCAAAACAAAATATTTCAGAAAAGAAAATATATAGAAATAACCTAAGATGTTAGTCTTTTTTTCTTGAATTACAGACTTTTATAGTGAATGGGACTATACAACCACCAAGTTTAACTTCTCAACCAATGCAGTCCCACTCTACATTATGACTAAAAGAGTAACTCTTCAGCTAATGTCAGAGATAGAGGACTACTCTCTGCAAAGACTTTTACATACATTTCACGTTATCCTACTGTAAGCCCCAAGTTTATCTGGTTAAATTACAAGTTCCAGACTGGGAACATGTGGGAGGATATTAGACAAGTGCTTACTCATTTGTCTAACTACATAGGATTTTTCCAACAAGAAGCTTGATATAAACAGTTCCTTCCCTGTGCACCATAGCGGAGGTTTGTATGCCCTGTACTGTCACAGCTAAATTCCCTTTCTCACAATGCCATCCTTCCTAAGCGAAGACAGCCACTCTTTTTTCACCTCCTCGTTAAATAAAGTCTCCCTCATGGCTTCTGTCACGGTTTTTATCCTACTTATTTAATAGTATAAATAACATTTGTAATAATAAGCATAATAAAAACAAAAATACAAACATATTATTAAAAGGACATAATTAAGAAATAACTAGTACAGATACTAAACAAATGTAAATTCTGTACAAGTCCCTCTCTACCCCAAACCACAATGTAGGTTCTTTATTTCTCTTTTCCAAATTAGGAAACTGGTGGTCAGGAAGACCAAATAACTTGCTGCAGTAACACAACTACAAATTTAGCTGAGCTGAAATCTGTCTTTGAGTCTGAAAGAAGCCAAAACTGGTGTTTTGTGGTTCTTCCTTCCATTTTTCCACATCATCATAGCCTTCCTAGGATTCTCCAGTCGGAACATATCTTTTTCCTGTTTCTCAAATGTACTTTGAATGCAAATTTACAGACTATCTTGCAAAATATCATGGTTATTTAAACCTCTCTTTCTCATACCAGCTAGCCATCTGTCTGTCTCTGTCTCTCTCTCTCTCCTCTCTCTCTCTCTCTCTCTCACACACACACACACACACACAAACACAAAATCAGTACACAGAACAAAATATGTGCTCAACAAATACCTTCTGAACTGACTTAAAGAAAATTTCAATTAACCTATCACCAGTTGCCCTTTCTGTGCCTTTTTAATTTCAGTATGAAAGACAGTGTAAGTATGAAATCCCCAGAATCTACCATCAAAGACCAACCCTCCTGACATAGGACTGAAAAAAAATGTAGGCAGTGAAAATGGAAAATACTTTTAATACTTCTAAAGGACAAGAGTATATAAATCCTAGGTGGTGCTACATTTTACTATTGTAGTTATTGGCATTATGGAATAAAGTTTCAAATGGACATTTTTCAAGTCAAATATCATTACAGAAATGGGGCTATAACTGTACACTGTGGTAAATTTTCACCACCTAATGACTCATAAGTGCTTGCCAAAACATGCAGATTCTGAAAGAGAAGGTTCACCTCTTTTCTTATTTACTACAGAGTAAATCACAGAGAAGTTAGTGTTGTATTTGGCCATGCAGTTGAGAATAAGATATAGAAATTAGCAAAATAAAAATATCTAACTAGCATAATCCTTTTTCCTGGGAAAAGAAAAATACCTAACTAGCCTACCCCTTCCTGGGAAACTTTGATCATTACCCTGTGAAATGTTTCCAAACAATTATGAATGTATTTACTCTAAGAATATTTCCTTGAAATCATTGTCATGTAAGGGAAGAGAATTATATGCATTTAATGAATTGACTGGAAAGTAGGCAAACATGAGTGAATAAGGTTTGTATAAAGAATAAATAATAGATATTGAACTAACATAAAACCCAAATAGCCAGGAAGGCTATTCTCATTGGTTAAATATTTCTTCTTACAAAGAATGCTGAATTTGATGTTAAAAGGAAGTATTTTAGTCCATTTGTAAGATCATTCTCTTCTAAAGGCAGTATTTTAATTCAAGACAAATCAGTAACATATCCTATAAAGGGACCCATGCCATACAAATTTTTGTCCTCTAGGTTTTGAAGAACGTTATCTCTAAAACTGAGAAACACATAGACTACTTGTGTATAATAAGGATCATATTGGCAGACAATATCAGTTTTTCTTATATTGTACTGATGTGATATAAAATGCAGTAATCATATTTAATTAGCTCAACACATAATTTTTACTATATCATCTAGTCTACTAAATCATCTTTCTCCTCTCTTAATAATTTGCCTTCATACTACGCCAATCATTCAACCAGGGTGATCAACATTATCCTCATACCTCTTTTATGTTTTTTTGTTTGAGTGTCTGTGTGTTTTTGTTTATTTGTTTATGAGACAGGGTCTCACTCTGTCACCAGGTTGAAGTGCAATGGCACAATCACGGCTCACTGCAGGCTTAACCTCCTGGGCTCAGGTGATCCTCCCACCTCAGCCTCCCAACTACCTGGGACTACAGACTACAGGTACGTGCCAGCATACCCAGATTATTTTTGTAATTTTGTAGAGACTAGGGTTCTCCATGTTGTCCAGACTGTTCTTGAACCCCTGGGCTCAAACATTTCACCATCCTCGGCCTCCCAAAGTGCTGGAATTACAAGCATGAGCCACCATGCCCAGTCTGTGTTTTTCTACATCAAGCCACTCATTAATTTAAACCTACAGCCTCTTTTTTTTTTTTTGAAAGAAAAAGAGAGAAAAAAAGAAAGAAAGATAGAGTGAAAGAAAGAAGAAAAAAAAGAATGTAAGAGAGAAAGAAAGAGGAAGAGAAAGAGGAGAGAGAACGGGATTCTTGTTCTATTGCCCAGGCTAGAATACAGTCTAAAAATAGATATTAAAAACCTCTTTTATGCCAATAATTGTGCTTAACAAATAGTAGGAGACTTTAACATTATACTGTCAATATTAGACAGATCGACGAGATAGAAAATTAACAAGGATATCCAGGACTTGAACTCAGACCTGGAACAAGTAAACTTAACAAATATTTACAGAACTCTCCACCCCAAATCCACAAAACATACATTTTTCTC
>CAUYLG010002986.1:0-13006 GCA_963573385.1 Cacajao melanocephalus
TTGATTGGGGCATTTAGTCCATTTAAATTTAGGATTAATATTGATATATGTGAGTTTGATACTGCCATTTAATGCTAGCTGGCTGTTTTGCCCATTAGTTGATGTAGAGTCTTCATTATGGTGATGCTATTTACCTTTTGGCATGTTTTTGGAATGGCTGATACTGGTTGTTCCTTTCTATGTGTAGTGCCTCTTTCAGGAGCTCTTGTAAAGCAGGCCTGGTGGTGATGAAATCTCTGAGGTCTTGCTTGTTCTCAAAAAAATTTTATTTTTCCTTCACTTATGAAGCTTAGTTTGGCTGGATATGAAATTCTGAGTTGAAAGTTCTTTTCTTTAAGGATGTTGAATGTTGGCCCCCACTCTCTTCTGGCTTGTAGGGTTTCTGCTGAGAGATCTGCTGTGAGTCTGATGGGCTTTCCTTTGTGGGTAACCTGATCTTTCTCTCTGGCTGCCCTTAGCATTTTCTCCTTCACTTCAACCCTGGTGAATCTGACGATGATGTGCCTTGGGGTTGCTCTTCTTGAGGAATATCTTTGTGGTGTTCTCTGTATTTCCTGTACTTGAATATTGGCCTGCCTTGCTAGGTTGGGGAAGTTTTCCTGGATAATATCCTGTAGAGTATTTTCCAGCTTGGATTCATTCTCTTCATTACATTCAGGTACACCTATCAAACGTAGATTATGTCTTTTCACATAGTCCAATATTTCTTGGAGACTTTGTTCATTCCTTGTTACCCTTTTTTCTCTAATCTTGCTCTCTCGTTTTATTTCATTGAGTTGATCTTCGACCTCTGATATCCTTTCTTCTGCTTGGTCAATTCAGCTGTTGAAACTTCTGCATGCTTCGTGAAGTTCTCGTGTTGTGTTTTTCAGCTCCATCAATTCATTTATATTCCTCTCTAAGTTGTCCATTCTCATTAGCATTTCGTTAAATCTTCTTTCAAGGTTCTTAGTTTCTTTGCTTTGGGTTAGTACATGTTCTTTTAGCTCACAGAAGTTTCTTATTATCCACCTTCTGAAGCCTGATTCTGTCAGTTCATCTCACTCATTCTCCATCAGGCCTTGTTCTCTTGCTGATGAGGAGCTGGGATCCCCTGTAGGAGGAGAGGCATTCTGATTTCGGGTGTTCTTAGCCTTTTTGCACTGGTTTCTTCCCATTTTTTTGGCTTTATCCACCTGTCGTCTTTGTAATTGTTGACTTTCAGATTGGGTCTGAGTGGACATCCGGCTTGTTGGTGATGAAGTTTTTTCTGTTTCTTAGTTTTCTTTTCGCGGATGCCCTTTCCCCACAGAGCTAGGCCTTCCCGGGTTCAGCTGTGCTTACTGTGAAACTCTCAGTCCTCAGCGCTTCCAATTGTTTTTCTCCTTTTGGGGATGGGACCAGCCGAGCCTGACTCAAAGGGCACCCAGTCCCATATACTCCACACTGAGAAGTGCTGTGCCATGCCAGGGCACCAGCAAAACAGCCGTGCTGGCCAAAAGAGTTGCACTGGTGACCCGTGTGGCTCCTCCGCTGGGTAGCTCCCAGTTTGTAGGCAACAGAAATTCGTCTGAAATTGTGGCGTCCACTCGCTCTCTGTGCTTTCACTGGGAGCTACAATCCTGAGCTGTTGTTAATTGGCTATCTTGGATCTCTCTCCGCCCGGTGATGAAGTTTTTTCTGTTTCTTAGTTTTCCTTTGGCGGACGCCCCTTCCCCACAGAGCTGGACCTTCCCAGTTCGGCTGTGCTTGCTGTGAAACTGTCAGTCCTCAGCGTTTCCAATTGCTGTTCTCCTTGTGGGGATGGGACCAGCCGAGCCTGACTCAAAGGGCACCTCGTCCCATATACTCCGCACCGAGAAGTGCCGTGCCGGGGTGTTGGCAAAACAGCCACACCGGCCAAAAATGTCATGCTGGTGACCCATGTGGCTCCTCCGCTGGATAGCTCCTAGTTTGTGGGCAACAGAAATTCATCTGAAAGTGCGGCGTCCACTCGCTCTCTGCGCTTTCATTGGGAGCTACAATCCTGAGCTGTTGTTAATTGGCCATCTTGGATCTCTCCTACTTATTTACTTTTTAAGAGATAGGGTCTCACTGTGTTGACCAGGCTGGTCTCGCAATCCTCCCACCCAGGGCTTTCAAAGCACTGGGATTACAGTCATTAGTCACTGCAACCATCCTGCAAATCAATATCTTTAAAAGAAAAAATATTATCAAAGAGGAAGACATTTAATTAGGCACATGGACAGAACAAATTTTTAAAAAACTGAAAATGAGAAGAAGCTTACTGAAAATAAAGAACGAAGTTTAATGATATAAGAATTTAAAGTGCCTAGATGAAGAAAGAAGAATCATTATCTAACATGATTTCTAAAAAGAGAAATTAAAAATATGGAAAAAGAAATAATCAGAGGTAATTGAAAAACATAGTACAAGCTAATGAAGTCATAGTGATTCACAGGAGGGGACTGCAAATGCTCATGGAAAATAAATGAAAAACTACATCATATATGTTGTGCAGAAATGTCATTAAATCAAGGATGATGAGAAAATCTTCATATTTCTAAAAAGAATTTTAAAAAACTGAACTACAAAGATTAAGAGTATCCCAACAGAATCATGACAACCACTGAATGTTAGATGAGAATGGAATTCTGTACCGACCTATAGGAACATTCCAAAGAGAATGAAAGGCAAGAATTAGTTTCAGTAATACAAGAATTGAGAATCCTTACCACCCACAGACATATTCTAAAACATTTTATGAAAATATAGGTTAGCAAGACAGATTTAAACATTTAAAAGGCAGATGTAGAATAAAAAAAATAAAAAGCAGAGAAACCAGTGATATGATTAAATATAAAAGTCATTCAACAATAAAATATAATAATAGTCTGAAAAGCATTTCAAGGAAATACAATGGAGGGGAGGGAAATTCTGGAGTTTTATTTAAAGTCTGTATAACTTAAATGTAAATCTTAAAAGCATGGAGAATTCTACTTTTTAATATGTGTGGCTACATACAGATGTAGAAAAAATATAGTCACATGAATGGAAGTGATGCGTAGCAACTTCAGGGGAGTAATAATCGCTAAATAGAGATGGAAATAATACTAAGAATGATAAGGACTAGTATATATACTGATTTTTTTCTCGTTTAATTTCAAACAAAAAATGTGATTAGAAATACAGCCGGATAGTGGCTACCTAATTGTTTGTTATAATATTCATTGTGAAATCTAGATGTCTGAAATATTTCATAATGACATAACTAAAAAAATAGACTAACTGAACTTTTATTTAGAAAACAAAGTCAAAATTCTAAATTACAATATACATAAATACTTTCCAAATGGTCTAAAGAGTTTAATTTAATTTAAGGCCAAAATATAAAAGCATTAAAAAGAAGTTCTGAATATCTCCTGTAATCTTCTCGTAAGAGCGAGCCTGTCTAACCAAAAGAATGCCCCTGAAATCTTAAAGAAAAAGATGGACAAATTTATATAAAAATTAAATACTTAGTAGAAATGAAATATATCAACAAAGATAAAATTTAAATTGACAGGTTCAGATAGAATGTCTGTTTCTCCTCTATAAAATAGATATTTAAATTAGTATTTAAATTAACATTTAAATTATATATATTTAAGTTAATATTTATTTAAAATAGATAAAATTTAAATTGACAGATTCAGGTAAAATATCTATTTCTCCTCTACAAAATAGATATTAACATCAATAATATAAGGAAAACACTAAGATTAATAAGAAACTGACAGTTATATAGAAAAAACACAAAATACATGAATAGTCTATGTGCAAAAGATTATATTTTAATACATGTATGACAAAATAACTTAATAATCAAGAAATATAAACTAAAGTAGATTTAATTTGTTTATTACATTAACAAGAATAACCAGAAATGATTGATGATATCGAATTTTGTTAAGGTTGTGGTAAACCACAATATCTCATTTATCAATAAAAGTGTAAATTTATAAAGCATTTAGAGTAATATCAAAATTTAGAATTTGCTTTTCTAATCATCCACTGACTATGTATAGCCCAAAGAATTACATACATATGTGCACAAAAATATATATGCTTGAATGTTTAATATAGCAGCATTTTGATTAGCACGAAATATTTGAATATCGACTAAGTTTCATTCAATATAGAATATAAAACAGTGATGCCTTTATAGTATAAGTTACAATATACAAATAAAAAGAATGAAATTGAACCTGTATAGACACATTTGGACTTTTATGTCACATTAATAAGTGATGAAGAAATGTTTCAAAATGATACACACATTATTTCTGGCTAAATCATATAAAACTAAACCATATATGTGTATATGCTACATATATATGTATGTAAATTCTTAAACAGAGATCTTGAACAGCTAGTTATTTGCAATGATTTCTCTTGATAAGGGAATTTCATCTGGGGTCGGGGAAAGTTGTATGGTATGTGTTTTTCACTTAATATACTTTTCAGTATTATTTGGATATTTATCATGAAAATGCATTCACATATTTTCTTATGCTTTTTATTTATTAGATCAAATGTTTTAGCACCAGCTGGAGACTCTCTACATTTCCTTTGAGACACTTATCTAAACTATAACACTTGAAATTACTTGAGCAAATCTCTGTTTAATATCTCAGTCCCCTTGGCCCTTCCCTCCTAGCAGCTTGAAAAGCTCCAGGCATCATATCTGTGTTGAAGGCAAGAAGAAAGTAGGAAGGGATGATGCTGGGTGTATCTGTTTCTTATTATCAAGAAAGCAGGAATTCCCAGAATCCCAAGAAACTTTGCCTTAGATCTCATGGTATCTAACTGTTGCATGAGCAAGCCCAGTTGTAAAGAAGGCTTTAGAAGTGAGTACGTATTTTTCCAGACTTTATGCTTCTAAAGATCAGAAGAAAAAGTTTGCCAAGGGCTATTGGGTCAGCATCTATCACATCAGGTTTTAAAATTTTTACCTGATAATGTAAATTTTACATAAATTCTGTCAATTGCATTTACCTGATAGCAGAAATTATCTGCCCTACAGGCATGCCAGATAACATGATTTCCAACTCACTGTCTCTAAGTAAGTTTTCATAATTAGACATAACTGTGAGTAAGAGAACCAATGTTTAGGAAAGCTTTACTGAAGAATGTGGCCTGCCTTTTCCAAATTCTTTAAGTTCTATTCTACAAATAAGCCATCCAGCTTAGCACCGTGTACTCTCCTACTTCCCTTTTTTTGTGCTGAAGTATCTTTGAATTGCATTTCACAAATTGGTCTTGGCAGTGACACCATCGTTCATTCATGAAGAATATAATAAGAAACCACCCTGTGAAACTAATTACTACGTTTCCTTATAAATTATCTCTGTAATGTTGCATAATATACAACTTCATCAATTACACAATTACTATGTTTTGAAATCTTTTTTTCTAAATGTAAGAATAAACACTAAAATATTTACTGTCATAATTTTTATAGTCATGATTTTTAATATCTGCTTTAGTGTTGTATTGATGTGTTGGAATTCATTTAACTCATTTTCTTCTAATCATACAGCTGTTTCTGATGCTGTGTCTATTATAAGAAAAGTTTTAATGAACATGTTTGTCACTAATTCTTTTTGACCCTCAATGACTATTTCCAGAAATGGATCAATGTATAAGAATGGGTTTAACTCTTTTAATTTCCAATGAAGTGGTATTTTAAGAAAAGTGAATGACAGGAACTGCTGAGGAGAAGGCTAAGGAATATTTTATTTGAAAGAACTATAATGATCAAGGAAATAGCAGTAAGCCTAATATGCGATTTGGCACAGCAAACATATTTATTTGGTGTGAGTGAGGGTAATACTGAGGAGTTGAGGTTAAAAATATATTCATAAACAGAAACAAAAGGGAAGCCTTAGAGAGATGATATGGCAAAATCTTCCACCATGGTTTGAGTGAGTTGACTGGATTTGCAGATGGTATAACACCTCTGATGCCATTTGTAGGAGAAGGATGATGATGTGAAAAATAGGTTTGGAGGAGACTTAACCTGTGGTGCATGCAATGAAACTAAGTGGGAAGTGATTGAGTGCAAAAAGTTGTGCTAGAGGGCAACTAGAATAATAGAGGCATGAAATAATTATCAGAGGAATCATATTACATTGCATATTAATACTGTATTTCTGTTTTCTTTTTTAATTTTTTATTTAATAAGAAATATGAAGAAAGTTTATATGAACACAAAAAGCGCTTATGCATTTGCATTTATATTCTTGGTGTAGTCTTATTTTCTTTGATCCCATCCTTCATAATTCCTAGTGTATGAGTATGCATATTTTTTCTATAAATACAGTCATGCGTTGCTTAATGACAGGAATACATTTTGCGAAATGCATTATTGGGCAATTTTGTCATTGTGGGAACATCGGTGAGTGTACTTACATAAATCTAGGTGGTATAGCCTACTGCACACTTAAGCTATGTGGTATAGGTATAGCTTATTTTTCCTAGGCTACAAACCTGTACAGCATGTTACTGTACTGAATACTGTAGGTGACTGTAACACAATGGTAAGTATTTGTGTATCTAAACATCTAAACATAGAAAAGATACAGTAAAAATAAGGTATTATAATCTTAGGGGACCACCATCCTATATGCAGTTTGTTGTTGATCCAAACATTACTATGCGATGCATAACTGTACAAGGACTCCTGTCTTTTCCTACATGTACATAAAACTAGGTATACATACCCAAGTATACACTTCTATATAGTACAGTCATATGTATATGTATATATTTTCACTATCGATTCAGGAGTTTGCCTTTTTACACCTTCCTACCATGAAGTGTTATAGCTCCTTATAAATTTGTGCTGAATGGGTAGTTGTAGAAAATAACTCAATATCACTTTAGTTTTATCTGACTACCGGTAAATTATAGCATTTTAATAAGTTAGTTGGATATAAGCTTTTCTTCGTCTGTGAAGTGTTTATTCATGTTCTTTATATCTCAAATGAATTATTTGTGTGCAACTTGTCAATGAAAATTTTTGTGTATTATTATTGTAGTCACAAAATTTGTCATCTGATTTTCAATCTTTTAGTGTTTTCACTTATGTATGAATTTTTGTCAGTTCGTATCTTTTAAGCCATATATTTTCAAATTTGGTTCTATTTATTTTATAACTTCTGAAATTCCAGTCTCACAGAAGTCTGTCTCACTTTGTGTACCAGGTACCCATCACCCTGATTATGATTTTTTTGCAAGAGTTTAATACATTATTTACATTTTTATTATAATCCATCCATAAGATTTAATTTTGGAAATGTAAGAAATAAGAGGCCGGGTGCAGTGGCTCAAGCCTGTAATCCCAGCACTTTGGGAGGCAGAAGCAGGTGGATCACAAGGTCAGGAGTTCAAGACCAGCCTGGCCAAGATGGTGAAACCCAGTCTCTACTAAAAATACAAAAATTAGCCAGGTATGGTGGCGTACACCTGAATCCAGCTACTCAGGAGGGTGAGGCAGAGAATTGCTTGAACCTGGGAGGCGGAGGTTGCAGTGAGCCGAGATCATACCACTGCACTTCAGCCTAGACAAAAGAATGAGACTCTGTCTCAAAAAAGAAAGAAAGAAATTTTCATTTTAACCCCCCACTCCTCCACCACAAGGGCAGCTAGCTTTGTCAATACTATTTATTGAGAATATTTTTCCATTGAATAATCACCAGAGCTGTATATATACATCCTATTTATCGGGGTCTAATTCTGGATTCTCCACTCAGTTCCACTCATCTATACGTATTTTTCTATACTAATATCATATTAACTTCATCATGGACACTTTACAACATATTGTGTTGCTTGGAAATGTAATTTTTTCCCTCACTGTTCTTTTTCTACTTTATTTGGCTATTTGTAGGTATTTGTTCTTCCATTTGAGCTTCAAAATTATTTTATTCAATTGTTCACAAAATACTCTTTTGTTATTCTTTTTCTTTTCTTTTCTTTTCCCTCCTGCCCTCCCTCCCTTCTTTCCTTTCTTCTTTCTTTCTTTTGAGACAAAGTATCACTCCACCATCCAGGCTGGAGTGCAGTGGCACAGTCTCTGCTCACTGCAACCTCTGCCTCCCAGGTTCAAGTCATTCTCCTGTCTCAATCTCCTGAGTACCTGGAATTACAGGTGTGCACTATGTCACTCAGCTAATTTTGTGTTTTTAGTAGAGACCAGGTTTCACCATTTTTGCCAGGCTGATCTGAAACTCCTGGCCTCAAGTGACCTACCCAACTCAGCCTCCCAAAGTTCTGGGATTATAGGCATGAGCCAGCACATCCAGTCTCCTTTTGAGAATCTAATGGAAATTGCACTGAATTTATATACTAATTTTGGGGAAATTTCTATATAAATTCATACACAGTTTTCCTTAGTATATTCCTTTAAATAGGTTTTTAAATTTTATAGTTTTTCTTATTGTAAATGAAATTATTCTCTCTTTGATTTATAGCACTTATTATGACTAGAGAAATATTCTCATTGCTTTTATATTTTACTTTTATTCAGCCATCCTACACATTTTTTAAATGAAATGTAGTGATTTTTACTGAAGTCATTGGGTCACCAGAAAAAAATGAAGAATTCATTATGTGTTCTAGTTATTAATTTTCCCGTCATTGCATTTAAAAATGTAGATACAATATTAAATCAAAATTATATTAGCAGATATTACTCTCTAGTTTCTGATTTACTTTAAAATAGGCTTAATATCTCAATAAATATTAGTACAATATGTGCTTAAAGTTTATAATAATTGGGTTTTTTTTAATGTAAAGCCGTTTACTTCTATTTCTACTTTAGAGTTTTCACAAAGAATGGCTGGTTAATTTTTCCTAATGCTTTTCCAACATTTAATATGATATGACATTTTTTTCAACATTTCTGTTATAAGATTTTTTAAGCTGTGCATGGTGGCTTATGCCTATCTTACCAGCAATTTAGTAGGCCAAGATGGGAAGATTGCTTGAGCCCAGCAGTTTAAGAACAGCCTAGGCAACATAGTGAGACCCTGTCTCTACAAAATATTTTTAAAAATTGGCCAAGCGTGGTGGCACACACCTGTAGTTGTGGCTACTCAGGAGGCTGAGGCAGGAGGATCACTTGGGCCCTGGAGTTTGAGGCTGTAGTGAGCTATTGCTGTGCCACTGCATTCTAGCCGGGGCAAGAGAAAGAGACCCTATCTCTAAAAATAAAATAAAAGATGTCAGCTTGAAATGTTAAATATTACTACAAATGATACCTATATAATTTCTGTGTAGTTCAACAACCATTAATATTTTAGCATATTTCCCTCACCTATGTGTGTAATACATTGCTGAACCACTTGAAAGTGGGTCACAAACATTATGAAATTTCATTGTAATAAGTACTTTATTATACAAATTCATAACATAACACATATAAGAAAACGTTTTTCTAATATCTAATATTTACAACAGATTTCAATTTTCTTATTTGCTGTATGTATATTCTTTTGAACAACTTTATTGCAGAACAACTTATGTTCAACACAATTTACTTATTAGTATATAGTTCAATTATTTGTTTTCTTTTTTTTTATTGTACTTTAGGTTCTGGGGTACACGTGCAGATCATGCAAGATTGTTATATAGGTACATACATGGCAATGTGGTTTGCTGCCTCCATCCCACCCTCAACTACATTTGGCTTTCTCCCCATGTTATCCCCCCTGAACTCCCCACCTCCTCACTATCCCTCCCTTGGCCCCCCACCCCACAGACCCCAGTGTGTGATGCTGCCCTCCCTGTGTCTCTGTGTTCTCATTGTTCAACATCTGCCTATGAGTAAGAACATGCTGTGTTTGATTTTCTGTTCTTGTGTCAGTTTACTGAGTATGATGGTTTTCAGATTCATCCATGTCCCTACAAAGGACACAAACTCATCATTTTTTATGGCTGCATAGTATTCCATGATGTATATGTGACACATTTTCCTTGCCCAGGGAATTTAGGTTGGTTCCAGGTCTTTGCTATTGTAAACAGTGTCACTATGAACATATGTGTGCATGTGTCTTTACGATAGAATGACTTATAATCCTTTGGGTATATACCCAGTAATGGGATTGCTGGGTCAGATGGAATTTCTATTTCTAGGTCCTTGAGGAAGCGCCACACTGTCTTCCAGAATGATTAAACTAGTTTACACTCCAATGAACAGTGTAAAAGTGTTCCTATTTCTCCACATCCTCTCCAGCATCTGTTGTCTCCAGATTTTTTAATGATCTCCATTCTAACTGGCGTGAAGTTATATCTCAATGTGGTTTTGATTTGCATTTCTCTAATAATCAGGGTAATGAGCATTTTTTCATATATTTGTTGGCCTCATATATGTCTTCTTTTGGAAAGTGTCTGTTTATATCCCTTGCCCACTTTTGGATGGGTTTGTTTGGTTTCTTTTTCCTTATAAATCTGTTTTAATTCTTTATAGATTCTGGATATTAGCCCTTTGTCAGATGGGTAGATTGCTAAATTTTTTTCCCATTCTGTTGGTTGCCAATTCACTCTGGAGTTTAATTAGGTCCCATTTGTCTGTTTTGGCTTTTGCTGGCAAATCTTTTGGTATTTTAGTCATGAAGCCCTTGCCTGTGCCTTTGTCCTGAATAGTTTTGCCTGGGTTTTCTTCTAAGGTATTTACAGTGTTAGGTCTTATGTTTAAGTCTTTAATCCATCTGGAGTTAATTTTAGTGTAAGGTGTCAGGAAGGGGTCCAGTTTCTGCTTTCTCCACACCACTAGCCAGTTTTCCCAACACCATTTATTAAAGAGGGAATCTTTCCCCATTGCTTGTTTTTGTCAGGTTTGTCAAAGATCAGATGGTTGTAGATGTGTGGCATTGCCTCCAGGGCCTCTGTTCTGTTCCATTGGTCTATATCTCTGTTTTGGTACCAGTACCATGCTGTTTTGATTACTGTTACCTTGTAGTATAGTTTGAAATCAGGTAGCGTGATGCCTCCATCTTTGTTCTTTTTGCTTATAACTGAGCACGATATAAATGCTCTGGTGGGCATTTATTGCTATAAATTTATTGCTTAGAATTGTCTTGGCTATGTGGGCTCTCTTTTGGTTCCATATAAAGTTTAAGGTGGTTTTTCCAGTTCTGTGAAGAAGGTCATTGGTAGCTTGATGGGGATAACGTTGAATCTATAAATTACTTTGGGCAATATGGCCATTTTCATGATATTCTTACTAAGCATGAGCATGGAATGTTTTTCCATCTGTTTGTGTCCTCTCTTATTTCCTTGAGCAGTGGTTTATAGTTCTCCTTAAATAGTTCCTTTACATCCTTTGATAGTTGTATTCCTAGGTATTTTATTCTCTTTGTAGCAATTGTGAATGGGAGTTCACTCATGATTTGGCTCTCTGTTAGTCTCTTATTGGTGTATAGAAATATTTGTGATTTCTCACATTGATTTTTTATCCTGAGACTTTGTTGAAGTTGCTTATCAGTTTAAGGAGATTTTGGGCTCAGATGATAGGGTCTTCTGAATATAAAATCATCTCATCTGCAGATAGAGACAATTCAACTGCCTCGTTTCATAATTGAATACCCCTTAGTTTTTTTTCTTGCCTAATTGCTCTGGTTGGAACTTCCAATACTATATTGAATAGGAGTGGTGAGAGAGCATCCTTGTTTAGTGCTGAATTTCAAAGGGAGTGCTTCCAGTTTTTGCTCCTTCAGTATGATATTAGTTGTAGGTTTGTCGTAAATAGCTTTTATTATTTTGAGATATGTTCCATCAATAACTAGTTTATTGAGAGTTTTTAGCATAAAGGGCTGTTGAATTTTGTCAAAGGCCTTCTCTGCATCTATTGAGATAATCACGTGTTTTTTGTATATGTATCTGTTTATGTGGTGGATTAGGTTTACAGACTTGCATATGTTGAATCACCCTTGCATCCCTGGGGTGAAGCCTACTTGATCATGATGGATAAGCATTTTCATGTGCTGTTGCAATCGATTTGCCAGTATTTTATTGAAGATTTTTGCATCAATGTTCATCATGGATATTGGCCTGAAGTTTTCTTTTTTTGTTGGGTCTCTGTTGAGTTTTGTTATCAGGATGATGTTGGTCTCATAAAATGATTTGGGAAGGATTCCCTTTTTTGTATTTTTTGGAATAGTTTCAGAAGGAATGGTATCAGCACTTCTTTGTATGTCTGGTAGAATTCAGCTGTGAACCTGTCTCGACCTGAACTTTTTTTGGTTGGTAGGCTATTAATTGCTGCCTCAACTTTAGCCCTTGTTATTGGTCTGTTCAAGGTTTCAACTTCTTCCTGGTTTAGACATGGGAGGGTGCAAGTGTCCAGGAATTTGTCCATTTCTTCCATGTTTACTGGTTTATGTGCATAGAGTTGTTTGTAGTAATCTCTGATGGTGGTTTGTATTTCTGTGGAATTGGTGGTGATATCCCCTTTTTCATTTTTTATTGCATCTATTTGTTTCTTCTCCCTTTTCTATTTTATTAATCTGGCTAGCAGTTTGGCTATTTTTTTAAATCTTTTCAAAAAAACCAGCACCTGGATTTATTGATTTTTTTGAAGGTTTTTTGTGCCTTCATCTCCTTCAGTTCTGCTCTGAACTTAGTTATTTCTTGTCTTCTGCTAGCTTCTGAGTTTTTTTTTGATCTTGCTCCTCTAACTCTTTCAATCTTGATGATACGGTGTTGATTTTAGATCTTCTCTTGCTTCTCTAGTGGGCATTTATTGCTATAAATTTCCCTCTAGACACTGATTAAAAATGTCCCAGAGATTCTGTTACGCTGTGTCTTCATTCTTGTTGGTTTCAAAGAACATCTTTATTTCATTTTTTTTTTGAAAGAAAGAAAAAGAGAGGAAAGAAAGTGAGAGTGAAAGAAAGAAAAAAAAGAATGTAAGAGAGAAAGAAAGAGGAAGAGAAAGAGGGAGAGAGAACGGGATTCTTGTTCTATTGCCCAGGCTAGAATG
>CAUYLG010002988.1:0-97692 GCA_963573385.1 Cacajao melanocephalus
CAGACTGGACAGGGAAAATGTGGCACATATACACCATGGAATACTATGCAGCCATAAAAAAAGATGAGTTCGTGTCCTTTGTAGGGACATGGATGAACCTGGAAACCATCATTCTCAGCAAACTGACACAAGAACAAGAAAACAAACACTGCATGTTCTCACTCACAGGTGTGAGTTGAACAACGAGAACACATGGACACAGGGAGGGGAGCATCACACTCTCTGGGGTCTGTAGGGGGGAAATAGGGGAGGGACAGTGGGGGGTGGGGAGTTGGGGAGGGATAACATGGGGAGAAATGCCAGATATAGGTGATGGGGAGGAAGGCAGCAAACCACACTGCCATGTGTGTACCTATGCAACAATCTAACATGTTCTTCACATATACCCCAAAACCTAAAATGCAATAAAAAAATAAAATAAAATAAAAAGCAGTCTAAGGATAACTCTAAGAAATCCGTGGTGAAATAATGACTTCCTACAAATTAACAGGTTCATAAGAAAAGTTTTTGACAGTCACTTTTTCAAAAAATCAGGGTTTTAATTAGAAGACTTCACATGTCTTGCAAGTGTTTGTTTTATGGATAATTTATCTTCCTCACCTGAAAACTAGATTTCAAATAATCTTCTAAGTTGAGGATCAGCAACGTTTTTTCAATAGAGGATAAAATAGTAAATATTTCAGGCTTTACAGGCCATATGATCTTTGTAGTAACTACTCAACTTTGCCACTGCAGCATGAAAGCAGCCAAAGATGATATAGTAATGAATGGCATGGCTGTGTACCAATGAAACTTTATTTACAAAAACCGGCATTGGGGCAGCCTTGGCCCATGAACTATAGTTGTCAAGTCCCAGTCAAGCAGGATAATTGTTTGAAGTCTCTATGGCTGTATGCTAGGGTTTGAATGTTTGTTCCCTCTGAAATTCATATTAAAACTTAATCCCTACTGTAACAGTATTAAGAGCTGAGGCTTTTAAGAGATCATTGGGTCATACATAGATTAATGGATTATGGGTTAATGAATTAATGGGTTATCATGGGAATGGATTATTTTTCACAATAAGAGTCTGTTAAAAAACTTGAGTTTGGCTCTCAGGGTACCCCTCTTACCCTGTGATGCCTTCCCCTATGCAATGGCACAGCAAGTGGACCTCACCAGAAACTGACCAGATGCAGCCACCTGATTCTGGACTTCTCAGCCTGCAGAACTGTGACAAATTTATTTTCTTTATAAATTACCCAGTCTCAGATATTCAGTTACAGCAAGAGAAAATGGATTAAGACACTGTTATCCATTCTTTAAATGATACATTTATCACTATTCTAGAAAGCTTTGATCAGAGCTAGTAATAGATACACACATCTCTTTATTTATACTTACCCTGTACCTACATTTTCTGATTAATGCAAGTAGAAAAGACAAGATCTCAGATACTGACAGGTAATTTACTTTCTATATCCAAGATCTGCAATGCTGTTTTGCGCTTTTATTGCATTGCCAGTCTATGCAGCTAGTGACTTTGAAAACAATTCTAAACTATAAAAGTGCCTAATGTTACCACTATCAGCTCTTATCATTTTTCAATGGGACAGAAGGTTTGGTCAATTGTATTGATCTACAACACATAATGTATGTTGTTTTAATCTGCTCAATCTACTTTCTAAAAATATTTTATTTTAGCTTTTTTCCAACATATCACAACTTTCTATCTCACATTCTTATAATTCTCTCACCTTTCTAAAATCACTAATAAAAAAAAATGTCTTCTACATTTGCCTATTCTTCACGGATTTCTGTGTAAACATTCTTCCAAGATAACGATTTGTGAGGTTTCAAGATAAATGGTCACTAAAAATAGATCGTGTTCAAACCATCTACTATAAGTAAACATGTCTTCCATTTAAAGCAAATTGCTCATTCAGAGAAAATGGTACAATTCATAAAGGAAAATCATGTATTTGGTGTTAATATGTGGTCTAAGTTAGATATTAGGATTTCAGGCTTTAGATGCATCCCGGTGATAATTATTAGTGGCAATGTAACACTAAGCGAGTTATTTTGCTATTATTTTTCTGTCTTATTATCTACTAAATGTGCAAACAAGGTATACCTCATTAAAGATGTGAGATTAAATAAGATAATACATGAAAAGCTTCATAGCTGCTTTATAATAAGTACTTAATAAATACTGTGTTAATTTTTTAATTGTATGTGCTTGAAACGCAATAAATATTCAGCGAGGGACAGAAAAAGTATATTTGTCTATAATCTATGACTTGTATCTTACCAATTATTTTTATTCCCAGAGTCCAATATACTGCATAATAACTACTAGTTACACGAAATTTTGCTTTTTGAAATTGAAGTTCATTACTTCTCCTCATGAGGCATTTTATTCACAAGGCAAAGGCTTTGCCTTGTTAAATCATGGATCCCTCCCGTTAGCCAAGAGGATGATTTGAAATTTCCAATTTGATTTCTCCCAAATTTACATTTTTATACTGCAATATGGCAGATGTTTTATACATTATTTTATATAATTTAGATAAGTTTATTTAAATACACATATCTTTGAGTTTAGGTATTATTATTTTAACTTAGAAATGAATAAAAAATCGCTCCAGAGACCTTATCCCGGCCACAGCAGTTGGTTTAGAACTTAGGTTCCTACAAATTATTCATGACTTCAACAGGAATGGGAAGAAAATGTTAATATTTCTCATGCATTAAAATACTTCATTTATTAGATCTCATGACAAGAGGTTGAGACAGATGTGATCACATCTACTTTTCAGATGAGGAAACTGAGGCTTAGAGAGGCTAACTTGTTCAATATCATACAAAGTTTTTCTTGGAGGGAGGAGAGGGAGGCAGACATACACAAGAAGAATAGCTTCCTTTATTTTAACTGTTCTGTTGAAAGCTGGCCCCTCAAGTAACTTGGCACTTGGCTCTCTATTCAATCAGGCATTTTCCTGAGGCAATAAAAATCTTCATGCCACAGACATGGTTGGAACATTAAAAATATGCACTTCTTAAATTTTTAATTTTTTGTTTTTTTGTTGTTGTTTTTTGAGACAAAGTTTCATTCTTGTTACCCAGGCTGGAGTGCAGTGGCGCAATCTCAGCTCACCGCAACCTCCGCCTCCTGGGTTCAATTCTCCAGCCTCATCCTCCCGAGTAGCTGGGACTACAGGCGCGCACCACCATGCCCAGCTAATTTTTGTATTTTTAGTAGAGACGGGGTTTCACCATGTTGACCAGGATGGTCTCCGTCTCGACCTCATGATCCACCCGCCTCGGCCTCCCAAAGTGCTGGGATTACAGGTGTGAGCCACCGCGCCCGGCCCTGCACTTCTTAAATTTTATAATGTGAAGTAAAGATTGCTGGATGGAACTGCTGTATAGAACCTTTTACTGAGAAAGCCCAGTGTCAGACATGCTAACAGGGAACACAGTCTGAGGATCATAAGAAAGGATATGAAACATGTATTGAGTGCTGACCGTGTGCCAGGAGCATGCAGATACATTTGATATTCACAACAATATAAGGGGTAAACTTTATCCCTTCACCTTACTGATGGGGAAACTGACATTCAGAGAAGCTATCTCACTTGTTCGTGGTCCCTCTGCTGGTAAACAATAGAACAAGCTTTTGAATCTATGCTTTTACTAAAACACCACAAATGAACAATATAAATAATTAGGATAATGCCAAAGACAGATGATACTTATCTCTTCTTCTTGAGATGAAGATGTAATATCTTACAAGGAAGAGGGTATCCCCTCTTTCTTGGCAATAATGCATTGCCTCGTATGCGTATTACAGTTGTTTGACGTACACAATCCATTCACAGACTTTAACAGTTCTACAGATCTGAGCTGCCTCTCACCTAAGAGTGGTATAGGGAGAAGTTATATTTCTCTCAACTTTATTAGGTACTTAAAATCCTTGTGGAAATTTGAAATATTATCCATTTAAAAGTGGAAAAATAAACTATGTAGTTACACCTTTAAAATCCACCCTTTCCAAGGAATATCCTAGTTTTCCCCAATTTGAAATAAAGGAAGTGGCAGGGTAATATTAGGAAGTTTATAGTCAGACAGATAGATAGACTAGGTCTACGTTCTAGCACACTAGCTGCTAATTAAATGATTTTAGAAATCACATATCCACATAGGATTTTTGGGAGAGTTGAGTGTGATGCTGAAAGTGAGGTGCCTACCACAGTGTGTGGTACACAGTAGGGCCTCAGAAAGCATCAAATCCTTCCTTTTACCACCATGAGAAACACAAGACAGCTTTCTTTTTTATTAGCATTAATAACGTATGTATGTATCTTCTTCCACAAGAGCACTATTTCTGGAAAGCAGTGTCTGACTCTTTACCACCCATTAGGTCTCTACATTATAGGTTCATTATAGGTGTTCAAGAAATTATTGGTGAATTGAAATTATAGGGAGTAGGTTCCCGAGCCAGACTGAAAGAAACTAAAGCTCAAAGCAAAATACTGCATGCTGACAGCTGGCACCTGCTAATGAAGACTGCTCTAATCATGCATGTGTGGGCAGATGGTGGGAGGAGAGCATCTAGGGTTCTATTTTATCAAAGGCTATATGATGGAGAAATGTGCCTACCATATTCTCAGTCACTCTTCACACTTCTCATTCTGGCTTCTTTGTAAATTCAGTTGCCTACTTATGTCCAAAGAACGAAAGTATTTTTGTGGCTTTAAATCTAAAGAGGTCAGTGCGGTGTGAATAATTAGTTTCTACTGGTTCTCTTTCAGCCTTTGGTTTACTTTACCAAAAAGAAAACAAGTGATTTTCAATATGCCACTATTTCATTATTTATAGATAAGAATTCAGATAACATGGATCTCTTTCTAGAGGAAAAGAAAAAAATACATGTAGTATACAAAATCTTTTTATTTTTTTCTATAGGGTCTCAGTCTGTCACCCAGGCTGGAGTACAACAGTGGCATAACCATGGCTTACTGCAGCCTTAACCTACGAGGCTCAGGGAATCCTCCTCCCAATTCAGCCTCCCAAGTAGCTGGAGTTACAGGTGTGTACCACCAAGCCTGGATAATTATTTGTAGAGATGGGTTTTGGCCTTTCACATAGGCTGGTGTCAAACTTCTGGGCTCAGATGATCACTCATCTCATCCTCCCAAACTGCTGGGATTACAGCCACGAGCCACCACACCTGGCCACAAAATCTTTTATACCAGCATAGCAAACTTTATACCAGCATAGCAAACTTTTCCCAATTAAGAAACAGTCAAAATTAAAAAACAAACAAACAAAAACAATTCTTATCTACTGATAAGAATTGACATACTACTAAGATCAATTAATATTTTAAAATGTAAGATTAAACATGGCCTACCAAACCTCTTCCCTCCCCCAAAAGGATTAAACAATATTCCAGTATTTCTCATGGTGAGCTCAACCTATTAGTTAGCATGAAAGTCCTGATAACATCTATTAAAAATTTCTACTATTAGAAAACTTTTGTAAATGTACTTTAAATTTCTATGAGGAAATAATATCCCCTGCATAGTATATAAAAAAGATTTATTTCATTTCCTCTCAGCTAGTCTCTAATTTTACTTTGTTAAAAAGAAAACCCATTTCATGGAAAAAGGCAGTCATTAAAAAAATCATAATGTTCTAAAATGGCTGCATTGTAGCACGTGATTTTCTAAAAAGTTTGTGTTTTCAGATTTTCTTGTTAGGTATCAGACCTTTGGCATTTACTTTCAAGGATTTTAGGAGGTAATTTGTATAAAGTATATTTACATTTAAATTAATCTAAAAAATGCAAATGGAGACATACCAAACAGGAAACAACTTATGACTTACATTTAGATTCATGTTGTACAAAAGTGCATTAAAGTATTTGGTAATGGTGGAATTCAATCCAATTAGAATTTTTAAAACCCAGAAAGCATCTGAAGTGTGTTAATAAATTCACAGCTTTATAATATTAACATCACAATTTCAGTGTTGCTTTATACTTCACAAAATAATTATGCTGGACTGCATATGCAGATTCTAATTATACATAACAAAGAAAGACTTAAATTGGACCTCCTGAAAAGGCCCATTTGCTTGTAAAAAGCTGTGATGATTTGATATCACACGAAATTTGTATTTAATAAATAAAGACAGAATGTATAAATTAGCTTTCAGTGTTTTTGCCCTACAGCAGATCCAAAATTATGGAAATCTAAAAATTATAGCTTTAACTTCCCATGAACTATCTTTGCATTGCTTCAATTTGTGGTTGCTTAGAAACATTATAGGCAAAGGAATTGATTCTTTCCAGATGCTACTAGTCAAACCACTCTTTATGTTTCTGATTTAAGGCTATTCTGTTTAATAGTGTTATAAATATACATTTCTCTAAAAAGTCACAAATGCAAAAATCAAGTTCTGTTAATAGTGCATCTCAGGAATCTATTCCTTATTAACATGTAAAAAGTATTTTCTGTGTTCAGCTTCCATCAGGTTAACTAAAGGCAAACAGTGTTGAATACTATTACTGTCATTTATTCCCAAGATTTAGTTCACTAGTTCCCATCTAAGTTTGTGATTCAGTAGTTTGGTAGCACTAAGACATTCACATTCATTTATCAAATGCTTGTTGAGAGAGGAAATAACCTTCCCAAATACCTAAAAATATAGCAAAAGATCAAACCGTAAGAGTTATTGGCATATGTGAATAACGACCTTAGCTAGTAACTACAGACTCTACTTGGGTGGATACTTTAGAGAAATAACTGAAGGAAGGAAAGACAAAGAGGAAAGAGAAGTGAGGAGCTAGATGGAAGCAACCGAAGCCTCAATGTGAACGTTTTCAGTTTATGGAGGAAATGCATGCAAGGCCAACGTTCAAACTCCAGATCATGTTTGGATGATCTCAACAATGTCACTTAATTTCTCTGAACTTCGTTTCTCCCAATTAAGAAACAGTCAAAATTAAAAAACAAACAAACAAAAACAATTAGGGTGCTTGTGGGGAAAAAACTGAAATAATGACTGGTGAAGGAGAAAACTTGCTTATCAAATACAGAAAGTAAATAATCGTTGAATTATCATACCATCAAAACATCAAAAAAAATCCTTATTTTTAACTTTTAGTTTCTAGCAGTTGTTATTTTTAAGATGTTCTTAAAATCTCTAAATTCCTTCCAACTTCTGTTTTGCTCTAAAGTTTGAACAAACTATTAATACTTTTCACTAAATTTCTAATAATGAAGATCAAAGGTAATCCTGGGTCTAATCTCATAAAATAGATCTAAAATATAAACATAAGGATGATGATTTTCTCATTTCTGCTTTGTAAAAATTTATATGAAAAGTTATTTTGAGCTTCTTGATGCTTTATGAGAGCACATTTGCTCTGTGTTGAAAAGTTCCTCCTTTTTTCACAGGCGGAAAAAATATTTAATGAAAATTTGCCAAACCGAGTCAAATCCCAAATAGCTTGCTTGATGCCTTCCTTCCAAAATTATATGTTTCACGGGGAAAAGGGTATCTCTAGGACCCAGTCCTTATAGTCCTTCCTGGGTTTTAAGCTTCCACATGCTTGAAATCAAGCTCAGGGAACTTTTTCCCAAAACCAGTTTCTCCAACTATTCTCCTTAACTCAATGCCACTGTAATCCACCCAATTTGACCACTTCAGAATAATTCTTGATTATTGCTTCCAGAACCCATAATGTTCAACTGTCTTTCTAATGTAACTGATTTTATGTTCTAAAGCAAGATGGTTCAATTCACAGCCCATAGGCTGTACGCAGTCCAGGACGGCTTTGAATGCAGCCCAACCCAAATTTGTAAACTTTCTTAAAACATTATGACATTTTTTTATGTATGATTTTTTTTTTTAGCATCATTAATGTTAGTGTATTTTATATGTGACCCAAGACAATTCTTCTTCCAATGTGGCCCAGGGAGGCCAAAAGATTGGACACTCTGTTCTAAAAAATTCCTGAAATTGTCACCTTGTTGGGCATTCTTATTACCACTAGCTTGGTTCATATCTCATCGACTCTGGCAATACCTTCCAAACTTCTCTCTCTGCCTACAGTCTCTTCCCACCTTCATTTTTCCTCCTCAAACTAAAGAATTTGTAACTACATACAACTATATCAAAACCCTTGCTGGACACATAAATACTGAAGTCTAAAAGCCCAAGCTGCTTCTCAAGACACTTAGTCCTTCCCACCTTCTCCAAACATCATATGGATTCTCATCTCCTGTCCTCTCTCATGCACCCCTTCTCCAGTCACAGAGAACTGTGTATTACACCCTGAATATAACACATGTTTTGTGATTTCCTGTCTCTACCAATGCGCTCAAGTCTCAGATTTTAATGGACTATTCCCTAATTTCTCCAGCTGGTAGACTTACATTCAACACCCAAATTTAAAGTTAACACCTTGAGAAAGCTCTCTCCTTAAAAAGCTGTCTCCAAAAGAATTCCCATTATTTTCCAATTATCCACAGCACATCTTCCATATTCTCATTATATCACCCTTCATGGTAGACTGTTATTAACTATGTGAATAATTCTCCAAAGAGACTATGAGCTCTTTACATGAAGGGTCCTTGTCTTATTAATCTTTGTTTAATTAGTGCTTGGAACTATAACTGGCACATGATATGAGAAGTGATTTCTGACTGAATGAAAGTGTGAATTAACTACTGTAATTATTGTACTGTTTTTGTTCACCAACTGTTTCTTTGAAAACAATATATATAAAACTTACCAACTTACAATGCTGCTGAATCTGATGACATGACATACCATGTTAATCTCATTTTATCATTAATACTTTAGTTTTTTATACCTTAACTTATGCAAATGTATGAGAAAACATTTAATAAAATCAAGGCTTTTTAATTTGCGTATCTTTTTATCTACTGATTGATTGAATATTAAAATTTTGATCACATGACTTCATCCTTTTTAGTATTAGCTTACAGGTTGCCTTTGGAAGAGCTAGTGAAGTATTTTTTTTTAAATTACAGATTTAGCTGGCCATATTTTAATAGTGATGGTTATTGAGGCTAGATCCTTGCTACCTAAAACAACATCTCTACCTCTACTTTGTCGTTACATATTTGCCTTTCCATTGTTACAAATATTTATCTTAGATTATCATACTTAGTTTGTAAGCAGAATGTGCCTTTTTCAGTGGTTGAGCACATTAATGCAGAACCTTTCTTTGGGTCTAACCTATTAATTAAATCCTGTTCAATGACTTGTTTGTGATTGTTTTCATAATTGCCATTTCATACAAACTTGACCCATTTGCCTTTTAAATAAGCTTTTTGTACTATGTTGATGTCTTCATTTTTTTCCACATAATAAGATATTGATAAAATATAAGGTCAGGAGGAGAAATAGTCTAATATATTAATCAATGTGTTCACAAAATAGTAATTCTAAGTTTGCTTAAACTATCATCAGTCTTTTTTTGGAGACTAAGAAATTCACTTCTATAGAGCTTTCGTTCTCTCTCTAATTCTTAATTTTTATTAGCATGACTTTAAAAACACAAATCACTCTTTGACAAATGTCTTGTTACCCAAAGGAGACTGAGGAAAGGCTTGTTATTTACCCCAACTCAAATTCTAAGGATGAAGGTGGGAGGTGGAGAGATGAAATATTAAAAATAAATTTTAGCAAAATCATTCTAGAAATGTAGGATCACGGTGACTTTAAAGGAAAAACAGGAACTTAAAAATAATGGCATCGCTAAAGATAGAATAGGAATTAAAGGACTGGGAAATTCAATTGTGGATTCGAATCAAATTCAGATCTACTCTTCTGTCAATATGGAAGGTATGTATATTCTAGAAAATTTCATGTCTAAAAACTTCTCATGAACCCCAAAAATACTAAACCCAGGTATAGTGATGTGCTTAGTATTATTGATTTTTATTTTTTATTTATGATGCCTCTGTTTATAAAAACATCTTGAAGTGTCACATTATAAAAGCCAAAAACCTAATAGAAAATTAAAAGAAAAAAAGAAAAGAAACACCTCACTTCAGCACAGGAGGCAGCTAGAGTGGCAACCATTTACTATGAAAATTGGCAATTAAAAAGAAAGAATTAAACATTTATCCTCTCCTACACAAACTAAACATCAGAGTCATCTAAAAAACTTTGCTTCTGAGGAAAATTTTTTCAGAAAATTTTCATCTGATACATGTAGATAAGTGATATAATTAGAAAATCACCAATGGCAAATTATGTTGAAAAAATGTTAAAAGGCAACTATCATCCACAGATGGTCAAAGCTATTAGGTGAAAAAAACTAATGGGGAAATTTGCAGTGGAAGTGTCAGGCTGACAAAACCTGTAACAATGATCAATTTTAACATCACTAAAATTATGATTACCAGATATACATATTTTTTGATTTCATATAATAAAAATTACACTCACCACCTATGAAGTATCCATGCTAAAGAAGTTGAATCCAAATGTAATCTAGTCTTTGTATTTATTTTTTAATTTATAGAAAATATGAAGACTAGAGAAACAATTTATACACCAAAAGAAAAAATTCTGTAAGGCAACTGTCTTAGTTTTCCAAGAGTCATTGGTATCATTAAATTTAAGAAAAAGGAAGAAAGAGCTATTCTAGATTAAAGAGAGTTAAAAATAAAAGCACCACTAACCATGAAAGGCATGATGTAGACCTTTTTGGGACCACACTTTAAATCAACCAACCATAAAAGGACATTTTGAAATAATAAGGGGCATTTGAGTTATATTCAAATGTATTAGATAATAGTAAAGATAAACTGATAACTTTCTAGGTGATTATATAGAATACATCTATTTATAGGGTTACATACATTAGTATTACAAGATGTAATAGTTGATATTAGAGCTCTAACATATTAAAGTAAAAACATAAAAAGAAAAAAAGAACAAGTTGAAGCAAGTTTGACAAAATGATGATTGAATCTAGTTGTTTGGTATATGAGGGTACATTATGTCTTCTCTATTATGTCATTGACATCTATATCACAAAAGTCTCAGCATGTTTATGATAAAAGGGTTCAAAATACATGGTGAAATACTTAAAAAAACATTTTAATGTTTAATTTGAACAGAAAGTATGAGAAATTTTGTGAAGCCAAAAATAAATCCAGAGGTGGAACTAAGTACTGAAGTCACCAGCTTCACTGGGGCCATCTGCCATTCACAGTCTCCGAAATAGTTAATCTAAATGATCTTATAGGAACAGGAGACTTAGCCTAGGGCTCACACAAGTTGAAGAGTCAGAATAAAGGTTCCTACAGAAAGCTGGAAGCCCAAAACCTCATTCTATCAGTAAAAGGGCCTGCTAGGAAAATATCTGTTCTACTGTTATGCATTGAATGTTTATGTTCCTCGGCCTCCAAATTTATATATTGAAGCTGTAACACCGACTGTGGCCGTATTTGGAGATGGGACCCCTAAGAAAATAATTAGGATTAAATGAGGTCTTAAGGGTAGGGCTGTGATCCATTAGGATTAGTGTCCCTAAAAGAAAAGACACCCGGGGGCTGGTTTGCTCATTCTCTTGCTTGCTGTCTTTCCTTCTCTGCATGCACTGCATGCACACATCAAGGAAAGGTCATATGAAGACGCAGTTAGAAGGCAGCCATATCGAAGCCAGGAAGAGGGTCCCGACCAGCAACCTAATTTGCTGGTACCTTGATCTTGGAATTCCCATTCTCCGGAATTGTCAGAAAATAAATTTCTATTATGTAAGCCATCTAGTCTGTAATATTTAGTCATAGCAGCCTGAGCAGACTAATATAACCAGAAAAAAAGATGATGAGGATATTTATCAATCTTGAATCTGACACTGAATGAATGGTAAAAACTTCCCCTGAGAATCTGTAATCACAACTTTGCCCTTTTTAAAGATTTGGAACTCAAATTCACATTGTGTGGCCTAAAAAGCACCATATAAGAGCTCAAAATGGTCCCCAGGTGTCTGGAGAAAACAAATACACATTATTTCTTTAGAAACTCACCTTCAACCCAAGTCTCAAAGAATTACCACAGATAAATCTCCAGAAGACATAAACTCAAAACAAATAGGAAAAAATAAATGCAAGCACAAAATTTTCAATAAAATGAATCATGATGATTGAGAATTCGACAAAGAAAAGAAGAGTAAAATACTCAAACGATTCAAAGTATAGGATAAATAATACACAATATGTTTTAATATGTTCAAGGACATAAAGGAGAAAATGAAAGGCTTAAGGACAAAAGACTACTAAAACCAGGCAGCTGATATGAACAAAGAACAAAATAAAATTTCCAGAAATTAAAAGAGTAGCTATTGAAAATAACCTTTAAAGAATTAGTTAAATAGCACATTAGACACTCCTGAATACAGCATCAGGGAGTGAAAACTAGATCTCAAGAAATTTCTCTGGAAGACAGCACAGAAGATAAAAAGATGAGAAATGAGATGAAGTTAAGAAAAGTGGAAGATCGAACAAAATGACTCAACATATAGAATTATAGGTAGCCCCAAAATACTTTTGAGAAAATTAGAAATGAAATAATATTATTAAACAAATGCATATAGAGACAAGGATAATATGGGCTGATGTTCAGGCCCTATTTCCCTCCCCATCTGAGCATAAATTATAACATTTTTAAAGCATCTTGCCAGTACACTTAATGAAAGTTTCAGCAATGGAAAATAGGGAAAGAAGTATTATTGAAAATAAAAAGTTTGCCAACAATTTTCTATAACTTAAATGTACAAGTCCATTGATTTAGGTAGCACAATAAACCCCAAAAGCATTAATCAAAAGAAACCAAACCTCGACTCACTATAGTAAAGTTGCAGAATACCAAACAAACACAGATTTTAAAATCAACCCAAAAGGAAAGGTAGATTACCTAAAGTTACACAACTAAACAGGGAGTAAGATAGAATCCGTAAGAGAGTAGAATCACATTTTCAAGGTGCACCAAAAAAAATAACTAGAATTTTGTTGCCATGAAAAAATATTTCTTCAGAAGAAGAATAAAATAAGAACATTTGACAAACAAACAATGCACATTTTATGACCCTTACTGAAACAGCAAAATAGATGCTCAAAAAAGCCTTTAACTGATAAAGACGAAAAGTCTGCGATACTGGAAGAAAGAGAAAGTAAAACTTTGAGTAGCATAAGTGGAAGTCTTGATGTAATTGACATAAATGCCATATTCGTGAGCTAGAGAATGCACTTTCTTTTCAAATATACACGGAACATTTACAAAAATTGACCCTATACTAGGTCATAGTTCAAGCCTCAACAAATGTCAGAGTGTGTGCCACAGAAACAACAAGAATCAGGAAACAAAATTGCTTTGAAAGCACACACATTTTTAAATTTAAAAAGTGCATTTCTAAATAACACAGGAGCTAATGAAGAAAACTAAACAGCAATAATACTGATTATGAAAATATGTGGAATGCTGCTAAAATGATTGAAAGAAGAAAATGTATAGCCTTAATTATTTAGATTAGAAAAGGATAAAAAGTCTGAAAACCATTAAGCAAAGTATCCAAATTAAGAAGTTAGAAGGAAAAAAAAAGAAAGAAAGTTGAGAAGAAGATTGTAAAAAAGAGAACAAATATTCCAAAAGTAGAAAATAAATAAGATAGAGAAAATCAGCAAGGCCAAATTTAATGTTTTCATAACAAATAAAATTGAAAAACTTCTGGAAGGATCTCTCAAGAAAAAGAAAAATACCAGGAACATCACTTTGCATAATTCCAAGAGCCACATTTCATATCATATGCTACATAAATGGACTGTGAGCCAGGGAATTTGATTCATATAGAATAATACAACGTTTACAGTGTCCCTTAAAGTTATGCAAAAGGCAAGCATTGGGGAATTTAAAAGTCATACTAGGAATGAAAACGGGGACATATCTATGCATGCAACAGAAAATTTGAAAGGATAATAAGATAATATTTTAAAAACCTTTTCTCTATCAAATTTAAAAGTTTAAAAAAATTGACAAATTTCTTGACAATCTTAATAAACTTGGTTCAAGAATAAAGAGAAAACCTGAATAATTATATAAATATTAAAACAGTGAATAAAATGTTTAAAATTATTCCTACCAGGAAATACTAGACCTTGATAGTTTTACAGATAAATTTTTTCTTTTACCCAAGAGGTAGAAAAATTCAATCTTAAAGAAACATTTCTTCCCAGAACTTTGGAAAGCCAAGGTGGGCAGATCACGAGGTCAGGAGATCAAGACCATCCTGGTCAACATGGTGAAAGTCCGTCTCTACTAAAAATACAAAAAAATTAGCTGGGCATGGTGGCACACACCTGTAGTCCCAGCTACTCAGGAGGCTGAAGCAGGAGAATTGCTTGAACCCAGGAGGCGGAGATTGCAGCGAGCCAAGATTGAGCTACTGCCCTACAGTCTGGGTGACAATGCGAGACTCCATCTCAAAAAAAAAAAAAAAAAAAAAAAAAGAAAGAAACATTTATGTAGAATAAGGAAAGAGGTACACTAACCAATTCAACTTCAGAATAGTATAATGTCAATACTGAAATTAGGCAATTTCATTGTACTCATAGATGTAAAAACACTAAAATTTTACCATTCTATAGCTATATACATATTCTGTATTTTATAATATACATTCATCATGAGCAAGTTGACTTTATTTCAGAATGTAAACTGGGTTTCATATTAGAAAATGTATTAATAATTCAATTCATTAATAGAAAGTCTAATTTATACTTCATGTCAATTTAATGATAAAATATGTAAAACATCAAACAGAATGACAGCTGATAGAAGCTCAATAAACTATTTCCTCCGTCCTCCTAAAATGCTAATGAACCAGTGTATCATTTTCTGTGGTTTAAACAATCAACTTTGATTAACTGAATCAGAAAGTCTTTATCAGAAGGAATGTGTGGAAGCTTTAGATAAAAGAACCAGATACGGAAAACAGTAGCTGCTGCTAGAATCATTAAACTCTAACTGAACTTAGAGTTTCTGTCTATCTGCCTCCTGTGAGAGGTAAGTATCTGGCTGAAGGTGTAGGTTTCAGCCTCTGGGATTCCTTCAGCTTTTGGAGCATGGGGGCACCTGTCTGGATTCACAGTCATATTAAAATTAAGATTGGTGGAGGGCAGATGATTCCCAAGAGGAAAATGGAGTACATTGAGGAAAAGAAAAATAAATGTTGGGCAGACAGAAAGCCAGTGAATATCCACCCTAACATGTTTGGTTAGAAGCATTCCTGACATGGAAAGAAACAAACAAGTTCCCATAAATCAGCTTTTCTACTAGAAATTGGTTTAACTCTCCCTCATCTAGTTCTTCGTCACTGGATAAATGTCTACAATGGTGCAAGTTCTTTCCCCCAAACTAGTTTTTCTCAGTGTTTAGAGAAATTGATATGACCACCAGACAGCTCTCATCAAACTGCTACCTTCTTTGTACAGATGATCAAACAGGTATCATGTCAGTCTCTGCTAATGGGAATACTTTTCCAGCTGCCTCCCCAGTCTTGTTCCAGCATAAAATCTTTACTTATTGCTGTTGAAAAAATTATCCACAAGTTTTAAAATCATTATTTTAAAATCGGACTGAAGTAGAAAATAATCAAGAGGTTCCTCTCAAATGAGACATTAAATGATAAAACATGTGGGGCCTCCTGGCCTTTCTCTACCCACTCAAGGTAGGGATCAATTATCTATTACAAGCCCTGCACCAGGCTGTAGATAACAGTATTTGTCTCGTTTTGTCATAACCATTTGTCCTTAAAGAAGAATTTGGCTTTCTGTAAGGAATTTAGCACATTTACAGAAATCTCAGTGCTCTAGTTATGGCATCATTAAAAATTCAAACTCATATATCACCTGAAAGAAGTCTACTGCTTTAAATACACACACACATACAAATACTCAATCTCTCTCCTACCACTAATGCTATATAATTGATACCATAACAATTGCACCTCCTAAAAAGTTCCTATATCCAGATGCTACTCTACTGTTTGAATTCAGTCTTCCATATGATTCTAAGACTATAGATAGCATCTCATTTATTTCTCTTCCTCTCATCTTAACCTCCTTCCATCTGTCCTCTACATTGCTGCCAGAATAGCATTTGTACCATGAAACTCTGACCATGGTGCTTCCTGTCTGGTATTCATCCATTTTTCCCTTTGCTTTTGGCATATTCCTTAATTCATAAAAGAAGGCCCTTTGTGATCTGATCCTGACCTACCTTCTCAATACTTCTTTACTTGTCTACATTTCAGCAAAGCTATTGTCTCAGCATGGTTCATTTTCGTATTATCTACTGAGAAATATCATGTGTAAGCACAGGGTCCATTCCCCTGAGAAGCTTTGCCCGATTATCCAGTTAGGTTTTCTTCAGCTGTGACACACCCCAAGCTAAGATGACTTCTAATATTTCCCTGTTCCCTGCTGTCCAAGCATTTACCTAGTACCTTCCCCTTGAGTTGAAGTAACGACTGGTATCTAAATAATACAATATAGCATAGGTGATGGGATGGCACCCTCTTTGTTAACATTAAATGCAAAATAGATGAGATATCATGCCCATGATTACCTTACATTATAAAAGACACACTGTCTTAGAAGATTGGAGAGAGACTCTTGTTGGCCTTAAAGAAGCAAACAGCCATGTTGTGAACTGCCTACGGAGAGGGCTGCATGGCAGGGTACTGTGGGCAGACTCTAGCAGATGAGGCAGCCTCCAGCCAACAGCCAATAAGAAGCTGAGGCTCTCAGTCATACCATCACAAGGAAATACATTCTGTTAACAATCCAAGGAAGCTGAAATTTCCTTGGTTAAGCCTCTTCTAGGACTGCAGCCCTGGATTGCAGCCAGTGAGACAGTGAAGCAGAGAGTCCTACTATGCTGTGCTTGGACTTGACCAATGGAAACGGTGAAATAATAAATATGTTTTAAGTGACTGTTTATGGAAATGTGTTACACAGTATCAAAAATGAATACATTAACAGCCCAAGATGCTTTTCACTGGGCTCCTACTGCACTTTTCACATACCTCCATCAAGCAGCTGAAATTTTTATACTCAAATAAATTGTTTTTCAACAGATAAAAAATGTCAAGATCAGTCACTGTGTCTTTCTAATTTTATATCTCTAGCATCTAGTATAGGGAGCTCTCAATGACACTTCGTTGTGATGAGAAAATAATTTTAAAAAAGAAGACAAAAGTGAATGTGTAAAACTAGAAGAATATTTATGGAAAACATTTTGTCATTGAACATAGAGCTATTTCAATGTTAATAATCTATAAGCCTACATCTTAAAAATTTAAATAAAGGAAAACCAAATAGGGCTATTATTTAGTGAGGGCCTATTGTATAGCTGATGCTGAAGTAATAAACATGGAAAATGCAACTTTAAAGATTCTTACACATCTTTTGTGGTTTGCATGGAAAAATTTGAACTTTATCCATGCAATGTTAGTTGAATGTATAACTCTTCGAATAAATGTTGTCAAAGATAGTGGGGATAGTAAGCTTTGCAAAATTAAATAAGTTGCCCTAGAGATGTTTAAGCTTACACTTCAGTCTCTCCTATTAGAAGGATAATAAAAGAATTCAAATGTTGGACTGGATGACCTTTGAGATCCCTTTTAGTTTTAAGATTTCATAATCTTTAAAACTGCAAATTGGAAAACATTATTTTGTGGCAGGTTAATGAATTATAGCCAATGACATGAGAAGTATATTTAAAAATTATATATTGGAAAGATAACTCCTAAATTCATTCTCATGAACCCCACATACTTCTTTAAATAAAGTATCTGCCCATAAAACCTAAGACATATAACTCCAGTAAAAGCTTTGAGAACTGGGTGCTGATTTTTGGTCTGTATGTGCTGCAATGACTCCAGAAGCCACAAGGTGGCAGAGTGTTGGTACTGTCTTTCTAATTCGCCAGACTTCGCAACAGAAGTTCATGATACATTCAAAGGCAGCTTTAATTGAGATTTTGAATTCTTCCATCTGTTTCCATGTTCCAGGTGCAGCGGTTGGATGGGGAAACTTAGATGTATATTTTGAGGCTCTTGAAAAAGGAGACAAGATATAAAATCATGTGTATTTAAAGAAAAGCTCTTTGTTGACATAACTCCCAACATGCCTCTGACCACAGAATTAACACAGCTCAACCTGATCATTCACTTCTCCAATCATTTATGTAACAGTTACCCTTCCACACTTAAACTGGTACAAATTTGCAAATATAACACTCTCATTTAGATCTCTAAATCATCTAAAGCAGCAAAAATTATTTGATCTCTTTCAAGAGTTTTAAGAAATCCAAGATACATACTCTTGTATTTATTTCCATGCATTGCTTCAAGTCATAGCCCAAAATAAATACTATTGCAGTTCTATGAACAGGGTAAAGAACTTGTTCTCATGCTTTGAGCTCAGGCTTTAGAGATTTCTAACATGTAGCATACTTCCATTAAACTCATTCATCTTCCTCTAAAATATAGTTTTCTCCAGGGCTCATGAACTCTTTGATAGTATCTGAACTGAAATATACTACAAGTTTCTTTTTCTTTCTACAGATATTCAGAGTACTAAATAATCAGTCAACTAAATAGTATGCAGAAGGTGGTGCTGCCTCTGGGGAATTATTAACAGTAGACTCCAGTTCTGGAGAACCAAGACTCTGGTGTAGTAAACATTGTATCTCCAGGGCCTCAAACAGTGCCTGGCTGATAATGGACATCTGAATGATACTGATCAAATAACCAAATGATACTGGTAAAATAATGCCTACTTATTAAACTGAAAGGATTATATACCATGAGTCCAATGAGAGCCTACAATTAAGACTTGAAAATAGTAATTGCTCAATAAATGCTAGTTAAATGAACAATAAACAGACCTGTATGCTCCCATAATTTTGTGTCTCCTATTTAAAAGGTTTGCTAGAGAAGCTCAATCAATCAAGGCACAGTTATTTGTTATTATTGAGTAACATTTTAATTCTATATGTAACCCCAAAGGTAGCCAATGCTTACCACTAAGTAGTTAACTGTGGAAGAGACAAATCACAAGAGATAATAAGCAAAGGACTCAGAATAGCATGTTTCTTTCACCAATTTAGAGATTCTTTTACATCTATTTTTATTACTTTTAAAGTAATACATGTGAATATATATATGTTTATATAAACTGTCTAGAAAAGCTTAGAATCTCCCAATCCAGCCTATTTTTTCTAACTGTTAACACTCCTCTGGGAATTGTCTCTACTTTAAATTATTGTTTCAGGTTATCTCTGAACCCTTATATGAGTGTACCTCTAATTTTTGATTTGTCAACTTTAGTATCTATTGATTTCCATACATAAGAAAATGAAGATCTAGTCACTCGCACTATTCTCCTACTATTCCTTTTGATATGTTTGATAATTATATGAGTCCTTCTGTTAACTCTGTAACTAATTTCTTAAAAGTCTCTCTCTTATTTCAATATTTGATAGGCTTCCTCAACTTCACACTCTGTAAAATGTCAGTATTAGTCATCATTCTTCTTTCCACATTCCCTCATCTGTCAGCTAAATATTTACTTGTATACTTTTAAGATTGTTGATATTTATATTTTTTCATGCAACAATAGCAATGTCTTCCGTATTTGTTATACATCATTTCTAAAAGTTGAAAATCAATAAATGGCCATTCTATTGGAATTATTTTGTAAATACTGTTAGTGCCAGGTCAGGTAATATGTTGACATATTTTTTCTTTGGAAATCCAATGTCATGAACGTTGGGTCACTCATAAGAGAATGTTTCTCACATCAAGGTAGAACAGATATTTTTCCCTCACAAACCATGTGTTTTAAAATGCATCAAAATTTGTTTTATATTTGTATCGTCTTCCATAGTTTGCTTTGTAGGCCTGTAAAATATGGTATTTCACCAGCCCTCCTAGAGTTTTTGATTGCCTTTGTCTTTTTCCTACACTCTTTACCTTTATTGCAATACTTTTATTTATAGACTCTTGATTATATGATTTATTCTATGTTTCCTTTAGAAGATTCTGAAATTTCTCTTTCACTTAGACTGATTAAACCCCAGGCCATTGGTACGCATGTGGTTTTGGGACTCCCCACCACTACCTCCTCCTTGGTCTTCGGAGTTGACTCCACTGTTTCCAACGTTGGTGGCTTCCTGTTTCTGGGCTTACTCCCTCATTGAGTACATTCTGATGGAGTCTCTAATGTAAGAGTGTGGGGAAGCCAGACTTTCTAAGCACTCACACCATTGAAAATATCTTTATTCTTCTACTTGATTAGAGCACTGGCTAGGTTCTAAGTTAAGAACAAACTCTAGGTTAATGAAGATCTTCTGAGAATTGTGAAAGTATTGCTCTATCATCTACTACATAGTAGAGCTCATTAAATATTAAGTGAATTAGCAACATTGCAGAAACTTTCTTCTTTTAAAAGTTCTCTTCAATTTCAGACATTTGTTCAACCGGTGGTGTTCATGTCTCTGAAAATTCTAGACATGAAATGAACCCTATTCTAGACATTGAACATGAACCCTATCAACTTGAGTGGAGCGAGGCATGGGGAAGGCCCATAAGAATGCCTGGGAACAGCTGACTCTAGGCCACCAGGGCAGATTTGTCTGGCTACTATTTCATGTCTACAGATAAAAAGAGAGTTAGGAATCATGAATGAATCTCTCACTATCTTAAAGTGTGTATCAGTTACCCAAGAAGACCAATTACTTTGTCCAAATTGATCAGATGATTGAATTAATAAATTCTTTAAAACATTCACTCTTTTCTCTTTCTAATTTAAGTATAAACAAGGTCCAGAGTGTTTACTTGAAGAGAAAAGGGCAAAGTGGATGAAAAGTAGAAACCAATAATATGTATCAAAAGCTTACAATAGGATAGGCACTGCTGTAATCACTTTACACGAACTTACTCATTTAATTCTCCAAACTATCTTAGAAAGCAGGTATTACTGTTGTCCATGTTTTACAAGTACCACTGTGATTTCTTTGGATTTCTTATATAAAGGTGATTATATTGCATGGTTCATATTTTTATAATCAGCTAATTAAGTTCATAGAAAAATGATTAAGTAGAACAAATATATTCAGATAATAATTTTATTCATCATGATTAAGTGAAACCAAGTTGACTGACCAACAATCAATCAACTTCTTAAACTGCAAAATATCAAATCAGCCACAGAACATTCAAGTCAGCTGAAATGCAGAGAAAGTAGGTGACATTAAGCAATATAATACAATCGATCACTAGCCAAGGTAAGAACTTAACACAGTAATTACTAGCTTTAGTATAGGTTAATAAGTCAATTGAATAAATAATATAACCATAATATAGAAACTGAAGGGGTTGTAAAAGAATAAAAACAATGTTATCCATTATCGCATCACTACTTGTACTCCAAAATTTCTTTCAATTTAAAAGCCTTTTTTTTTTCTTTTGAGACTGAGTCTCGCTCTGTCGCCCTGGTTATAGTGCAGTGGCACAATCTCACCTCACTACAACTTCTGCCTCCAAGATGCATGGCTAATTTTTGTAATTTTTAGTAGAGACGGGGTTTCACCATGTTGGCTAGGCTGGTCTCAAATGCCTGACCTTGTGATCCACTCACCTCCGCCTCCCAAAGTGCTAGGATTACAGTCGTGAGCCACCAGGCCTGGCCGCTGAAAGCTTTTAACAGTTTCATTTTGGTTCTGGATCGGTAACCTCTTTTGTTAACTATTTTCTCATTTGAATTTTCCTTTCTAATTTCTATTCTTCTGTTTTTTTTCTACAACACATACATGATTTGAGTCTGAAATGTTTTCTAGATTTTTGTTTTTACTTAAGAATTCAATTTAGGTTGAAAACATATACCAACTAAATTTGTGAAGGTATTGTCTTTTATCTGACTTAGTTTATTTAGATTCTTTCCTTTAAAATACTTCTGAAATTTCAGATAATTAATTAGATAAGGAGGGTAAATATGAAAATCAGTAAGTGAGTCCTTTCACAATTTAATAGTTTCCCAAACTCTAAGCTTTGCTAGGTTTTTTAATAAGTCATTTTGCCATGCAAACTATAAATCTAGTGAACAATTTGTCTGCATGCCTCCATTACCTAAAAAACATTTAGTATAAGAATTTAAAAAAATTTAAATGTACGAATTGTTTTTTTTATTAAGCACCACCAATATATGTATCAAAAGAAAAATTCCCAGAACCATAATTAAAATCTTTTCAAAAGCATTCTGGATCCTGTCAATACCTTGGTGATAACTGTCAATCTAAAATTTAGAGTCTCCTCCTTAGTCTAAGATTTCATAAAATAAAATCTATTCTTAGAATAGTGTACTTTCTGTATCCAGTCAATAAGGAAAACATCTACATATTAAGAGTTATACATAAAATGGGCAATATAATTTAACATTTGCAAATTTATTTGGGTTTTAACTTTTGAGCTTGAGAGACTAAACTAGTATAATGTTATGATTTTTATTCATTTTTAGATTGAATGAATATTTCAAATTGTACAAAAATGACCTTTCTCTCAGAATAGTTCTCACTTATACCCAAAAGTATAAACTTTATAAGAAATTGGTTCTATAGAAATTAAAATTTTTAAGTAGTTATACAGAAAAATATTAAAATCTCCTCACAAAAAAATGAATAGCCAGCTATGGTCAGTGTTCTGCTTTGCTGCCTAGCCCCTGAGGCATCTTTAGCATAGAAACATGTCTAAAGATAACTGGTCAATGGCAGGCCCTCTAGGTGAGGTGGGGTATGCAAAAGCTAAAGGAAAGACAACACTCCTGTTCCAAGAAGTGAACAAGTCCCAAATGCCACGAAGATAAATATTGTAATTACATTTATCAATGTATGTTTATCAACATACTTTGTATGCTAATTATATCTGTAATATCCCTCTGCCTTGCATATACTTCAAGTATTTTTTCACTGTTTATTTCAGGTTTACTCAGAAGACCAAAGGATATGTGTTACCTGAAAGCAAATAAAGCTACAAAAACAGTCTTCAGATTCTGCTACTTTTATAGGATGATGAAATGTCAATGTCATGAGAAGGTCTGGCTAATATGTGTGACTGGAGCCTTATTACCGTTGCTTTGTCAAAGACTATGCACATAGTACCCAAAGCCAATTCTAGGCAGGGAAACGTTAATATAGAGGTGATCTCTTTTCCAGCAAAAATGTCTCATTTGTTTCTTAGAGTTAATGCTCCCCCTACCTTCAGCAATCCCTTATTGCTACTATCAAAGCCAGGGAGAAAAAGAATCTTAATATCAATTTTCCAAATTCCCCTAAAAAGTTTTGAACCTCTTGTGCTATATTCCTTTATCATTCAACCTTTCAGCTAAGTCTGAAAAACAGATTTGTCGTCTGTACACCTCTTAAAGCTAGTACTTTTAGATCTCTTCATCTGATTCTATCTTAAAAATTTAGAACACAGCTACGTTTCTTCTGAGAGGGAGTTTCACTCTTGTCATCCAGGCTGGAGTACAGTGTTGTGATCTCACTGCAACCTCTGCCTCCCAGGTTCAAGGGATTCTCCTGCCTTAGCCTCCAGAGTAGGAACACAGCTACTACTAACTCTCAATTCGCAGTCAGAGACAAAGATTGTGAATTACGTGGGGGCGGGGGGGTGGGAGGGGGGAGGGTGGGCAACATGGCCAACCTGATACAGTGGTGTCGGGAGGCTCTCATCAAAAAAAAAAAAAAACACGTAATAAGCATATGAATCCTTCATTGGCAACCAAGGTATCCAGGTTCTGTCATCAAAATTGATTAGAAGGTTGTTGCGACCCACGGAGAGAAGGAAGAGTAGTGTGGTGAGGCAGCCCACCTGAGAGCCACACAGGGAAGGTGAACTCCCTACTCCCAGCCAAGGGAGTCAGGTGAGTGAACTTGCTACCCAGCCAGGGAAACAGCTTTTTCCCATGCCACCCGGGCCTAGCTTCCCAACCCTGGAATTTGCAGATTCTTACAGACTCTCAGCTGGAATCTGCTTAAACCTACAAAACTCCCAGGGGAAGGGGTGACCAGCACCAGCTGTGGCTGCCTGCTGTCTAAGCCATTTGAGCTCCCTGGGTGTGGGGCAGCAGTCAGCACTGGGACTTCCAATAGCCTAACACACTAAGTACCCATTTCTATAGCTCCAGACTCTGCTTTTCACTTACTGGAACCAGGGAGGCTGGAGAGCTTGGTCCCAAGACTTGTCCCCACAGCCCAACACATCAGCTGTGGCAGTCTGCAGCCAGACTGCCTCTTCAGCCCTAACCCGGACCCTCCTTCCTTGGTGGATGGGGCTTTCCTGCAGGATCCCCAATAATTCCAGCCAGACGCTCAGGAACAGAATTTGGATCTCCCTGGGCCTGAGACCCTGGCAGGAGGCGGTGACACACTCTCTTCAGACCAGCAAACTTAGCCTGTCATCGTGGTTGTTCTGAGGAATCTGGGCAGCCCAGACAAATGAGTTTCTCTCCAGCAAAACACACCCTCTCCACAAGGGAAAAAGTGCTTTGTTAAATGGGCCCTGCTCCCCATGCCATCCAACTGGGTGAGATACTCCAACAGGAGTTGTCAGACACCCTATACAGGAGCAATCCTACTGGCATCAGGTTGGTGCCCCTCAAGGTCAGAGGTCCCAGAAGAAGGAGGAGGCACCCATCTTTGCTGCTCTCCAGCCTCCTTGAATGACACCTCCAGGCACGGGAGTGAATCATATGAATACGGCTTGAAATGAACCCCCAGCAAACTGCAGTAGCCCTACAGAAGAGTGACTAGATTATTCAAAGAAAATCAAGCAGAAAGCAACAACAGCATCAACAACAACAACAAAAAGCCCCCACAAAACCCCATCCAAAGGTCAGTAGCTTCAAACACTGAAACTGGACAAACTTAAGAGGATGAGAAAGAATCATGAAAAAAATGCTAAAACCCAAAAGGCCAGAGTGCCTTTTCTCCAAATGATTGCAACGTCTCTTCTTCAAGAGTGCAGAAATGGCAAGAGGATCAGATGGCTAAGTTGACAGTAGGATTCAGAAGATGGGTAATAAAAAACTACAATGAGTTAAAGGAGCATGTTCTAACCCAACGCAAAGAAGAAGGTTGATAAAAGGTTACAGGAATTGCTAACTAGAAAAAGCAGTTTAGAGAAAAACATAAATGACTTGATGGAGCTGCAAAACACAGCAAGAGAACTTCTGAAGCATACACAATTATCAACAGCCAAATTGACCAAGTGGAAAAAAGGATATCAGCGTTTGTAGACCACCTTACTGAAATAATACATGCAGACAAGAAGAGAGAAAAAAAAATGCAAAGGAATGAACAAAGCCTCCAAGAAATATAGGACTTCATAAAAAGATCAAACCTATGATTGGAGTACCAGAAGGAGATGGGGAGAATGGAAACAAGATGTAAAACACACTTCAGGATATTATCCAGGAAAACTTCTCCAACCTAGCAAGACAGGCCAACATGAAAATTCAGGAAATACAGAGAACATCATTAAGATACTCCATGAGAAGATCAACCCCAAGACACATAATCATCAGATTCTTCAAGGTCAAAATGACGGAAAAACTGTTAATGGCAGCCAGAGAGAAAGGCCAAATCACCTACCAAAGGAAGCCCATCAGATTAACAGCAGACCACACAGCAGAAACTCTAGAAGTCAGAAGAGAAAGGGGGCCAATATTCAATATTGTTAAAGAAAAGAATTTTCAATCCCAAATTTCATATCCAGCCAAACTAAGCTTCATAAGCAAAAGAGAAATAAAACCCTTTCCAGAAAAGCGAATGCTGAGGGATTTTATTACCACCAGGCCTTCCCTGCAAGAGCTCCTGAAAAAAATCACTAAATATGGAAAGGAAAAAAACAGTACCAGCCACTGCAAAAACACACCAAAATATAAAGATCAATGACACTGTGAAGAAAGTGCATCAACTAGTGTGCAAATTAACTGGCTAGCATCATGATGACAGGATTAAATTCACACATAACAATATTAACCTGAAATGTAAATGATGTGCTGTATTCAGGAGACTCATCTTACATGCAAAGACACACAGGCTCAAAATAAAGTGATGGAAGAAAATTTACCAAGTAAATGGAAAGAAAAAAAAAAGCAGGGGTTGCAATCCTAGTCTCTGACAAAACAGACTTTAAACCAACAAAGATCAAAAAAGACAAAGAAGGGCATTACATATTGGTAAAAGGAACAATTCAACAAGAAGAACTAACTATTCTAAATATATATGCATCCAATACAGGAGCACTCAGATTCATAAAACAAGTTCTCAGAGACCCACACAATAATAGTAGGTAGGAGACTCTAACACCCCACTGTCAGTATTAGACAGATCAGTGAGACAGAAAATTAACAAGGATATTCATGACTTGAATTCAGCTCTGGATCATGTGGACCTAGTAGAATTCAGCTCTGGATCAAGTGGACCTAGTCCACAAAACTCTCTACCTCAAATCAACAGACTATACATACTTAGTGCCACATGGCACTTATTCTAAAATCAACCACATAATTGGAGGTAAAACACTCCTCAGCAAATGCAAAAAATGGAAATCATAACAAACAGTCTCTCAGACCACAGTGCAATCAAATTGGAACTCAGAATTAAGAAACTCACTCAAAACCATGTAATTTCATGGAAATTAAACAACCTGCTCCTGCATAACTCCTGGGTAAATAACGAAATTAAGGCAGATATCAAGAAGTTCTTTGAAACCAATGTGAACAAAGAGACTACGTATGAGAATCTCTAAGACACAGCTAAAGAAGTATTAAGAGGGAAATTTATAGCACTAAATGCCCACATCTAAAAGCTAAAAAGATCTCAAATCATACCCTAACATCACAATTAAAAGAGCTAGAGGAGCAAGAGCAAATGAATCAACAAAGATCAGAAAACAATTTTAGGAGATAGCGACATGAGAAACCCTCTAAAAAAAAAATCAATGAATCCAGGAGCTGTTTTTTGAAAAAGTAACAAAATAGATAGACTGCTAGCTAGACTAATAAAGAATATGGAAGAATCAAATAGTCCCAATAAAAAAATGATAAAAAGGATATCATCACTGATTCCCACAGAAATACAAACTACCATCAGAGAATATTATAAACACTTCTATGCAAATAAGCTAGAAAAACTAGAAGAAATGGATAAATTCTTGGACACATACACCCTACCAAGACTAAACCAGAAAGAAGTTGAATCCCTGATAGACCAATAACAAGCTCTGAAAGTGAAGCAGTAATTAATAGGCTACCAACCAAGAAAAGCCCAGGACCATATAGATTCACAGCTGAATGCTACCAGAAATACAAAGAGGAACTAGTACCATTTCCTCTGAAACTATTCCAAATAACTGAAAAGGATGCTGCTTTTATGAAGCCAGATCATTCTGATACCAAAACCTGGTAGAGACACAACAAAATAAGGAAATTTCAGGCCAATATCCCTGATGAACATAGGTGCAAAAATCCTCAATAAAATACTGGCAAACTGAATTCAGCAGCACATCAAAAAGCTTATCCACCACGATCAAGTTGGCTTCAACCCTGGGATGCAAGGCTGGTTCAACATACACAAATCAATAAACGTAATCCATCACATAAACAGAAGCAAAGACAAAAACCACAGGATTATCTCACTAGATGCAGAAAAGACCTTTGATAAAATTCAACAATCCTTCATGTTAAAAACTCTCAGTAAACTAGGTACTGATGGAACATGTATCAAAATAATAAGAGCATTTATGTAAAATCCACAGCCAGTATCATATTGAATGGGCAAAAGCTGGAAACATTCCCTTTGAAAGCCAGTAGAAGACAAGGATGTCCTCTTTCATCATTTCTATTTAACATAATATTGGAAGTTCTGGCCAGGGCAATCAGGCAAGAGAGAGAAATAAAGTGTATTCAAACAGGAAGAGAGAAAGTCAAGCTGTCTCTGTTTGCAGATGACACGATTTTATATTTAGAAAACCCCATCATCTCAGACCAAAAACTTCTTGAACTAATAAGCAACTTCAGCAAACTCTCAGGATGCAAAATCAATGTGCAAAAATCATAAGCATTGCTTTACACCAACAATAGGCAAGCAGAGAGCCAAATCATGAGCAAACTCTTATTCATAACTGCTACAAAGAGAATACAAAACCTAGGAATATGGCTAACAAAGGATGTGAAGGACCTCTTCAAGGAGAACTACAAACCATTGATCCAGGAAATGAGAGGACACAAATGGAAAAACATTCCATCCTTATTGATAGGAAGAATCAATATTGTGAAAATAGCCATACTGCCCTAAGTAATTTATAGCTTCAATGCTAGTCCCATAAAACTACCATTGAAATTCTTCACATAATTAGAAAAAGCTATTTTAAATTTCATATGAAATCAAAAGAGATCCCATATAGGCAAGACAATCCTAAGCAAATAGAACAAAGCTGGAGGCATCAACTACTTGACTTCAATCTACACTACAAGGCTGCCATAACCAAATCAGCATGGTACTGCTACCAAAACAGAATATAGACGAATGGAGCAGAATGGAGATCTTAGAAATAATGCCACACTATCTACAACCATCTGATCTTTGACAAACTTGACAAAAACAAGCAATGGGGAAAGGATCTCCTATTCAGTAAGTGGTGCTGGGAAAACTGACTAGCCATATGCGGAACGCTGAAACTGGAGCCCTTCCTTACATATTACACAAAAATTAACTCAAGGTGGATTAAAGATTTAAATGTAAAACCCAAAACCATAAAAACCCCTAGAAGAAAACCTAGGCAATACCATTCAGGACATAGGCATGGGCAAAGATTTCATGACTAAAACGCCAAAAGCAACTGCAACAAAGGCCAAAATAGACAAATGGCATTTAATTAAACTAAAGAGCTTCTGCACAGCAATGAAAACTTTCATCAACGTGAACAGGCAACCTATGGAATGGGAGAAGATTTTTGCAGTCTACCCATCTAACAAAGGTCTAATATCCAGTATTTGCAAGGAACTTAAACATATTTACAAGAAAAAAACAAACATGGTTATCATGGGTCAAGAAATGACCAAAGAGCAGAAGGTATTTTTTAAAACAGTGCAACAGCTACTTAAGGCTATCCAGAGCACTGTAGAGCCTGGAGCTCTACACAAGCTTATGCTCTTAATTTGGCAGGAATGCTCTTGGTTTCGTGATCGAGGAACCTTAGATTCAGAATTATGGGAGCAGGTAAGTCATTGCCTGAAAAGATATGAGCAAGGTCATTTTACTAATGTTACGATTTTGATGCTGGCAGGCTCTGCATTGTATCCTCTTTATCTACAAGATTGTGGTGATTCAGAATGCTCATCTTCTCCATCTGAAGGGAATTCAGGAGATTTAAAGGAGAAGCAAAAACAGGAACCAGAACAACAGGGAGAGATCTGTCTCCCCACTTCATTCCCTTCTATGGGGAACAGGAAGAGACTTTTTCTAGTGAGGCGTAAGGACGAACCAGAGCCTTTTCCTCCTCCTTAGGAAAAGCCATTGGCATCTTTTCCTCCACCCTTAAAGGGACCTGCATTCCTTGGCCCCATTCTGTTCTGTCAACAGCACCTCCCAACCCCGTTGAGGAGATTGGAGGTCTCCCATGGGATGGTCCTTGGATAAGAACCCCATCAGCGAACATCTATATGAAAGGGTGGCCGCGTCTCCTTGACAAACTTCCCTGCTTGGGGGGTGGCTCCAGGAGGGAAGGAAAGTGGCTGATTATGATTGTCTTCCTAACATGCAAGTTCTCACTTTCTATTTCCAGGATAGATCATTCTGACCTTGTCTTTTTTCTGTTTCTCTGGAGTATTAGGTAAAGTTGTACATTGCCTCCTGGGTTTTATATCAGAAAGCTCTGGCTTTCTTGCTGCCCACACAGGCCTGGGGAAGGAGAGTCACTAAGATGCCAGGGAGTGCCCATTTGGTCACTGGCAGTCTAGGGAAGTTGCCCCTTTCTGGGTTTGTGGTGATGGAGGGAGGCTAAGAGGCACAGACCGAGTCCCCGGGTGGCTGCAGGCAGCTCCCGCCGGGTCCTGAGAATCCTCCTCACCATAGTCACGTGCCTTAGTAACTGTGCCCAGAAAGTGGCCTGCTGCCTGCTGTGTTGGTGCTTTTCCTACTTCTGCCCTTCCCTGCCACCCCTCGCATGTCTCAGCTGACAAGCAATTCCTTGTCTTCCCTGGCTCTCTACAGGAAAGGGCTAAGAAACAGTCCATGTGCACCCTGACCTTGTTAGCCTAAGGTGGGCAGAGGGGTGTGGAACAGCCTAGAGGACAGAGCTCTGGGGGAGAAGCCTGCTAATAAGGGGTGCTCTCCCATAGCCATATGTTAAATGCTAACTAGGCTGAGGTGGACGAGCTCTCAGCTGTTGTCATCTTCAGAAGACAGATGCAGCAGTAAGGAATGTTTGTTTTGCTTTCTTATAAAATGTTAAACACTGTGGCTAGGAAATTTCAAAGCAGACCCTGTGCTGCATGTCTGCTCCTCCCCTGAGCCTCTCTGCTTGAGGGTAGTAAAAATAATAAAAAGCCCAGTATGTTTTCAGTACCTTACCTAACAGGGTTGGCTCCAAGCGTAGGTGGTCTGGAGGATGAGGAGAGTGATCTTCTCCCAGCCTGTTACCCTCTTGCCTCCTCCCGCTGCACTTACACACGCACTTTACCACCTGGTCATTCGTCATTCCCTGCCTCTTGCTGCCACGTGTAGTCTTCCTTCCTTCCTCTCAGAGTAAGGGGAGCAACAGCTGGCAGGCTGTTAAAAAAAGGGGCTGCCTAAGGAGCCCAGAGCAGGTGTAAAGAAACCAACCACAGCCCTGCTTTCCCAATCTCACTTCTAAGACATTCCAGCTGAAGGCTAATGCACGAAAATGGCCAACACCTAAGGACATTTAAAAAAGTTTTTTGGAGGTTTTTCTTTTTTATATGCACTTAAGCTAACTCAATGCAGGTTTATTATCCTGGCAACTTGAAGTCACATTCTAATGACTTTCCAGGGCCGACATATGGTAAAAATCACTTAAAATATCCATCCCTTCCAGGCCTTAGTTTAGCAGGTAGGTTTTGGCTTTTGCCGTTTCTGTATTTTATGTGCTATTTACCTGTCTTATAACCTCTCTGAAGATAAACAAAAGACCACAGATTTAATAGCTTCTCTTCTCATAAAGGGGTGTCAACATTGGGTCCAATTATCAAGATATGACCCTACTACTCTTTTCCTACCATTAAGCAAGGAACAATTTCATGCTCTCTTAGCTTGTGATCTCCATTAGCAAGTAGCAATGGCTGACTTTACTGGTAATATCAGTTCTCACTTACCAGCCTCTAAGCTCCTAAACTTTTTGCGAGCTGTGCCTGTTAAATTTGTATCTATTGTCTCTGAGCCCTTGCTTCATGCCACTACTGTCTCTACAGATAGTTCAGGAAAAAGCAAAGCAAAAGCAGCTGTAGTGTGGCAAGATGCCAGGCAAAATTGGCAATGCAAAATCCAGGAATATTTTAAAACTATGAAACAGGCAGAGTTAGGTGCCCTAATGTTGGCCTTACAAACTTTTCGTCACCAAGACATAAATATAGTTAGTGATTCTGCTTATGCGGTGTATAGTATTACTCAGAGATCTTCCACATGTGAAGGGCATTACTAATGAATCTCTACTAGCTTTGTTTCTTACAGCGCAAGAGCTCCTCTGTGCCCATAATCACCATCTTATATCACACATATTCGCCCTCATTCTGGGTTACCTGGTCCCTTATCAGAAGGGAACGCTTGAACTGATGCTCTGGTACAAACACTAATGTGGTTTGCAGATTCTTCTGCTTTTTTGCAAGCTTAAGCTGATCTTACTTTTTTTTTATCAGAATACTCATGGTCTTAAACAACAATTCCATTTAACACTTGCTCAAGCTCATGTGATTATTAAAATTTGTCCTAATTGCCAATGGCATTCTCTCTCTCCTTTTTCGTTAGCACTTGGTGCCAACCCACAAGGTCGGATGCCTAATGCTACCTGGTAAACTGACGTTACTCAGTATCTACCCCTTGGACATTTTAAATTTCTCCACGTTATCATGGACACTTATACAGGTTTAATACATGCTACTCTCCAGAGTGGAAATAAAACTAAAGATGCAATTGCTCATTTGTTTAAATCTATTATAACTTTAGGCCTTCCATAAACTATAAAAACTGATAATGGTCCTTACTATCTAGGTGTTCAATTTGCATATGCATTGCAACTTTGGCACATACAACATAAAACTAACATCCCTTATAACTCAACCAGGTAGGCCATTGTTAAATGAGCTGTTAAACTCTTAAAGTATATCTTAATAAACAAAAAAGGGGGAATATGGGGCTCTTTTCTTGAGAAGAGGATCTGTCTTTGGAGAATCAGCCAGCAATGATGGTGATGACTCAGAAGGCACCTGACATTACTTGAGGACAGCTAAAGAGATTGGATCAATAAGCAACTATCAGCTTGCCACCGTGGAAGCCCCTGTAACTGCAGAGAACTGGTTTCTTATGTATCTGGCGGTAACTGAGGAAACTTCTGAGAAAGTAAGACAGACATGGATGTTACAGTTACTGGTAATTCTTGTCCTTTGCCAAGTGGGATCAGCTCAAGAATATGTTTATAGGAGTCATGTTCTAAATCCCTGTTTTTAATGTTATTACATGGTGGGATGCTGATCCACCTTTGTCATCTAATGATACTTCTTGGACAGGAGGACAGTAGATGCCCCTGTCTTACCCCTTAAATGAAAATTTAATGACTCTTTGACTTTATTGTCTAGTAGTCCTTCTTTTTGTTTTCCCACAATAGCACATAACAAGTGTGTTACTCTCATTCCTCAGGAGTATCTTTTCTATCAGCCCAAAAGGGATGCTAAGCTTGCAAATGTGACCTTTATTTCTGCTGTTGCCACTAATCTTGCTGAGGTCTCTAACGAAGCTACACAAGTGCCTGATCTTCCTATATGCCATCTGAGTAGGGACTGGCGATACACATTTGAGGCCATCCTTTGGTCTCTGTGCAGACAGCCTGTGCTATGACAAGTGCCTCTGATAATGACACTTTACTTGATTGGGGTTCTCATGTTTATCTTATGTCTGCAAATCAGACTGTTGAATTTGGGAGTTCCTCCAATAGTTCTATCACCTGGTCAGGGTATGGGCTTTCAGAACCAATATTACAACTAAAAGAGAAACAAGCTTTAAGCCCTGTTCATACCCAAATTTGGAGACTAGGTCTTCCTTTTATGAATGGTTCTTTCACGTGGTGAGTACATTACTAGTGGTAGCAACTATACTCTCTCTTAGCAAAATAATGTTACTGATATAGTCCTGATTTGTACTACATACTGTTATATACTTTTATTTGGGTAAGATGTTCATAACACAGAGCAGAATCAATCCTTTTATAGTATTAAAGTGTCTTCCAGTAGCTGGTATGCTACATGCTTGTCTCATCAAAAATGTTGCACAGTTAAATATAACCTAGGTCATGATTTTAAAATGGTATGCAGAATTGGGGCTGTCTGTAAATTTAACCTGGAATTGGGAAGGAGATTCCACATTGCAGTTATTTAGAAAAGCACAACTGCAAGGGGTTTATTGCAACCATTTGCCTTCTCAAATTTCCACTCTTGAGTGTGAATTAAAGAAACAACTTGAAGAATGATCGCAGCAATTACAAACAAGTACCCTTCAGCAATTACAAGAAGGCTTTCAATGGTTAAACCCGAACACTTGGATGTCTGGGTTAAACATACACTTTTGGGTGATGGCTGCTACACTTACTCTTTTTTGTATCTGTTTGCTAGGCATCTGCACATGGCTCTGTGCTGCCACCCGACACATCTACAACCAGGGAAGAACAACAGAAGCTTACGTTGCATTGGATGACCAGCATGCTCTAAGAATTAAAGAAGGGGGAAATGTAAGGGGCACATGGCAACATATTAAAGCTTATGTACATGGAATTTGAGGTTGGGGTATGGAAAAATGCTGCGGCACTATGTATGTTTTTTGTGCGTGGAAATGAAACTCCTTGACCCTGAAAACAGGACAGGGAGTGGAGTGTGTAGTGTGATAAGGAACACTGAAAACAGCCTCCTGAGAATGCAGTTGGAATGTGTACAAGGTGACAGGTGCCTTAGCAACTCACCTCTATTGACCATCTAATAGATGTTTGTAGTTGATACGAGCCCTTTCAATAAATACTTGGTGGATGGATGCTAGGGTCGACTCTCTCGGAAGAGCTCTCCCCTAGCCCCGCTCAGCTGGAACTGCCTCAGTATGTCGTTCTTGGCGTTCACTGCAAGTTATAAGCTCTGCAAGAGGATGAGTCAATATGTGCAGCAAATCACCATGGCACATGTATACCTATATAACAATCTTGCACGTTCTGCACATGTATCCCATTTTTTTTTAGAAGAAATAAAGAAAAAAACATTGTAAATCAGAATAAAAGTTCACTTTCACATCCTACTTACTTATTGGTTTACCCATGTTACACTTTTCTGGCTTGTTGTGGTCTAACACTGCACCATTATAGGTGCAACCATGCAATGGGAACATATAATAAAAAACAGCCTGGCTGACAAACATATATTTGACTTGTCATACAGATATACAGAATTCCAATAATAACAGGGAAGTTATTATTGGAGGGAAGTACCATAAGTGGAGCTTGGATGGCCAGGCCATTATTACCAAAAGGCTACAGATCCTATTGGGTGATCTAAAAGAACTCTTCAATTATCATCAGTCTCAAAGAAGTCATCCAACACACACAGACACAGACACACACACACACACACATCCCTGCCATCTGTAATAATTTTCCAAATTGCCAACAGGTGGAAAATTAAAAGAGTGGTCTAATAACAAGAACCTCCCATTGTTCTTTGGTTTGCCTTGTTTTTCTTACCTACGTTTTGTGATGATGTAGGGAGGCTGGCTGGGTGGCCTGTTTTCTGGAAGTGGGTAGTAGAAAAGACGGTAGCTATTTCATTTTAATTTATAGATTCTTAATTTATTCAAATTTCAAACTTACGTACTTTAGATTACAATTATTTCAGTACCTTGTGTTTCTAGAAATGTCATGGTTTAGAAAAACCCATCCCTGGCTACTAGATGAAGCAGCAAATGGAGAAAACCCCACAAGAGAGGAGCACGTGATAAGTGTGATAACAAGGGAAATGAGAAAGAAGAGAATAGTTAAAGAAGAAAAAGTGGATATCAGGGATTGGAAGTAGAAACCTGCAGAAGCCGTTTGTCTTTGTTATTAAATAATTATTTATAATAATAAAAAATAACGTAACTCTTGCTCTGCTTAAATTTGTATTCTTTTGTTCACTGACTACATTGAAATTCTTGGATGTCACTCTGAGACTCTCAGGGTATCCACTTTTCTCCCTGAATATTTAGCTTAGAGATTGAGTTTGCTTTCCTCCACTAAAGGATATACTTTAATTTTCAGGCTTTCAGATAGACTGGGTTGTTGCTTCTAAAAGCCTTTATGTCAACTCCCTGCCTGCATTTTACTTTCTGCGAAGTATTAGAGAGCACCATATCTATAGCTAATCTCCATAGCTAATGTTGCTAGGAGGATTAATTTGATAAGAACTCGCTAATATTTTTGAGGTTTCCTCAGCAAAGCCCAATATAAACAGTATTTCATTGTATTCATTATTTCGTTGTGTCACTTAAAGTTTGTAACCAGAGTAAATGAGATTTCAAGACTTGGGTGCTTTGCACAGCCTTGTAAAGCATATATAAATGTGAAATTACTAGTGAGCAAGGGAAAGAGGGGAGGGCCCTGATGTTTTTCAACTTCTGTTCTTCAGTTAAAACTCCAGAAAAACCCATCCCAAGTCAATACCAAAATGCTGAATTCAGATGTTTTTGTACCTGTAATATAAATAAAAATATATTCCATGGTATGTATTGTTTTATATTAATCATATCCTTAATTTTCTTTTTGGTCCTTAATAACAAGTTATATTTACAATGGAATAAAATTGAAAGAAATTTAGAGTTGATTTATATTCACAGCCTTTGCATTTGAAGCATGACAATATCTTGTTTTCATTTTATCGCTTCAAAGTTTCCGAGACAACTGGATTTATCCTCCAGAATAATTTCACACATTTTCTTCATTTAAATCAATTAAATCATTGTGAAACATAACCAAGATTGTATTAATATTTGTCTCTTTTGAACTGATAAGCATCTAGCCTTTGTCAACAGAAATAAAATTCTACCTCATAATTCCTACATTAAGAAATGCAGCTAGCTCTGGCAGGAACATCAAATTCAACTCATGAACATTTTAAACACTTCAGATTATCTGTAAGCTCACTTCAAATTCACGAGGTAACAATATGCAAATAATTATCTCTTGGAATGTGATGGTTTAAAAATGCTAAAAACAGCTATTCCAACTTGATTATGACTTAGCAGTATCACTTAGGTATAGATGTTCAATATGAATATTCAGTTTTATATATTGTTTTTAATATTGCCTTGAGTGGTATAATCATCTTTGGATGCCATATGTATCATTGCATAATCCATTCTAGTTACAAAGGAATGCTTCCCTAAATGTTTTACCAAAAATTATATGAGCTACTTTTCTATAGCCTTTACATCCAATTCTCTAATTAATCAACACTCTAAGAAGATTAAACCTTAAAACTTAGCTGTGAAACAAAAATATCAAGGAATACTATGGTAACATAACTTGGCAAATTATGAGTTCCCTGTTAATAGAGTCCACTGATCAGTAATTATTTATTAAATATCAGTTATACAAAAGGCACTATTTTGTTGATATAATGACTACCACCATTTGTTGAGTACGGACTCTACACCAGACACTGTATCTTCTTTTATATGTTAGTGTGGTTAGGCTTGAGTGCCATGGCAGAAAAATCTAAAATTAATCCTGTAAACTGTTGGCAACCTTTAAAGGGTTTGTAGGGGAGGGGTCAGGAAAGATTGCATGAGTTTTGAATGGCAAGGAGACTGCAAGTGGTAAACAGGGACCTAAACCCCAGCAGCGTCTATTGAACGTGAATCCTGGGTCAAAATGAGGAGCATTGGGATAAATTAGAGAGTCTGATGATCACCTCATGTCAGAGACTGTGAGAAATAAGTTAAAACTAAAATTACACTGTGAGGAATTTATTTCATAAATACATTTGTGCACATATGAAGTAATAGGTTTGCATTAGTCAGAAAACAATAGGTGATGTCATGGTAACTATAAAATCTCAAGGTCTTATTATGTGCACAGTTTATTTGTCACTCATAAAAGTAAGATGCTGGTTGCTCAGCAGCACTCCTTCCTCTTTTAAGGATTCTGTTGGAAACATGTGATTTCAAAGGGGTGTGGCTGGTGGAGAGAACTCTGGAGAGTCACAGACAAAGGTTTTAAGAGTCGGGCCAGAAATGGCTTATGCTAATTCTCTCCCTATCTCACTGATTAACTGAGATACATGTCTCCATCCTAACTACATACTAGGTTGAAAATTTAGGGATACACCTATATTCAGTGGGTGCTAATGTCTCTAGGTTTAGTTTTAAGAGGACATTATTAGAAACAACCCAAATTCCCATCAGTAGAAAACTACCTAATAAATTATGCTACATCCATAAAGGGAAAGCTCTAAAAAGAAGTGCTGATATGGGAAGATCTTGAAAATATATCATTAAGTGAACAGAAAATTAAAATGCAGAGAAGTATGTATATTATCTTTTTTATAAAAAGGTAAATATAAAATATTTGATTGGATTATAAAGAAGTCTGAAAGGATACATAAAAACCGATGACAATGTTTACTCATTTGGGGAAGCGGTTGGGTGAGGTAGAGGATCCTTTGAGACAGCCTAGTTCTACTTTTATCAATAATCCAGCCTAACAAATGGTTTTGGTATCTCATCTTTCCAGCAACCAGTCTTTATATTACATTTTAATATTAAGTATCAAACAATAGATATTTTCCCATAACCTAATGAACAACGAATTCAAGCATAATTGAAAGTTGACAAACTCCAAGACAAGCCAAGGGTAGAATGCTAGCAGAGATGTGAATTTGTCTGAATACTTTCTGAGCATTTAATGGTGTCACTATAGCTGATTATATTTCGAGACTTCTTAATGGAAAGCAAACAAAACTAAATGCTGATTATTTTTCCTTGAATTGTTTCTTTCTAAAAACCAAATTTAAACTTAGCTTGGGATTTTCTGTTAATGTTACAAAGAAAAAAAAGCCAAAGCAGCTGTTTTCAGTTCAGTATGCTAGAATTTGGCCCACACTGGATTTTAAATTTTATCTAAGGAGGTACAAAAAGAACTGTAAGTGCCACCGGCGTTAGTTTCCCATTCCATGGGGATCCCAATGGGTGAATGGAAATGAAGAAATAGCCTCACCTATCCAGTCATCCTCTCTGAATCTCAGCTTTCTTATCTATACAGCAGGAATTTGGTATCTACCTAATGGAGTCTTTGTGAAGAATCACTTATGACATAATGTATCTGTCAGAGATTTGTACATTGGCAAGTGCTAAATATGAATTTTTTCCAGGGAAGCTTTCCTTTATACCTTGAATGAGACTTAGGTCTCTTGTTCATCTGCTCCCATTGTACCCTTGTGCTTCTTCTTCCAATACTTAGTTGTTTGCTGTTTGTTTCACCTGCCAGTGTGCAGTGCCTTGCACACTACTGTGTTCTAAATGCCTACTACAAAGCCAGAGATGTAGTGCAATATTCAGTTTTGAATTAGATTGATGACTGCAAACATTCTCCATCCCTCTCTTTCATTCATACTCTTTCCACAAGGTCAGCATGAAATACTAGAGGCCCTCAAAGCAAAAATGACATCCATGGCATTCATATGCCGATGGTCTTAAGAGGCGTAGGTTAATATTTGTCTTGTAGGTTGGCCATATCGTATTTTACTGATCATACTTATGATGTTCAAGGAATGTGCTTTTCACCGAGGTCAAATCCACTTTGGTCTATTCTTGCAATAATAATAATAAAGTATTTGAAAGCATGTATTGAACACTTACTATGCATCAGACATTGTTTTTGGCAGTTTACATGTAATCCTATCAACAACTCTAGCGGGTAGATTCTGTTATTGTCCTCATTTTACAGAGAAGAAAATAGAAACAGGTAAAATATCTTACATAAAATATCTTGTCCAAGTTTATGTAGCTACTGTAGACAGAGCTAGGATTCTAATTTTGACAGTTTGGTTTCAGGAGTCACGTTCTTCACCCTTCTGCTGGACTTCTTTATAATGATAAGCTATTTTAACATAGCATAAATATAGTTGAAAATATATAATAGAATTGCCTATTAAATTTACTTCAAAATGAATATTTTAAATAAAATATGGATGCAAATAAAGAGACATTGGTACTCATGCATTTCTGGTAGCATTATAAGGTGACATTGAATTTTGTTATTTTGTTATTAAGTTATTAAGTTATTAATTAAATAACTTAGTAATATGTGAGATATAACGTGTACTCTCTAAGAAAATGGCCTAGAAATCAGATGGGATTGGCTTTGAATTACTTTAGTTAAGGATGTTAAATATATAAATCTCTTTCACCACTGATCTCCATTCTGAGAGTTTGCTTTAAAGAAATAACACAAAACATGAAGAAACATTTGTATAGCAAAGATGCATATGGGAACATTTATTTATTTATGTAGATATATCCTTATCTTTTTGAAATGTTATTAGAAGATATATGTATATAAGACATATATAGAAGAGTATATAAAATATGTGCAGTTTAAAAAATAATTATGAAGTATCACTCTACTTTCCTTTCTGCCTATGCTAAGCACTACTCTAACTTTTGCAATAGTTATATTCTTGTTTTTCTTTATAAATTTTTCCACCCTTCATTCTTTGACAACATAGTACAGTTTACTTCTTTTGAACTATTCAGAAACAGAATCACACAAACTGTGACTTGTTTCTTTTACCATTATATTGTGTGACTTGGCTATCTAGTTTTGCATAGCAGTAGTTTTATTAACATTTAATACGAGGAGCTACATATTCGGCTTTCTAGCTACCTTATTTTTACTTTTAATTTGTCCAACCTGTTTTGTATTTCTTTTATTCTTTTTTTCTTTCTTTTAGATAACTTTTAAAAATCATATAATTTATTTATTTCTGTTTCCCTTTTAAAAAGTGGTTACCCTTGAAATTATAACATGTTTACTTATCAAATTCTAAACTTTGTCAATAATTTTACTGTCATACTTATTATTAATATATTCCTATCATTAATATCATTAATATATTCCTATCATTAATATATTTTTACTCTGTTCAATTTTTTTTTTTTTTTTTTTTTTTAGACAGATTCTTGCTTTGTCACCCAGGCTGGACTGCAGTGGTTTGATCTCAGCTCACTGCAACCTCTGCCTCCTGGGTTCAAGCAATTCTCCTGCCTCAGCCTCCCAAGTAACTGGCATTACAGGTGCACATCACCATGCCCAGCTAGTTTGTATTTTTAGTAGAAACAGGGTTTCACCGTGTTGGCCAGGCTGGTCTTTAACTCCTGTCCTCAAGGGATCCACCAGCCACAGCCTCCCAATATGCTTGGAATACAAGCGTCAGCCATTGCACGGGGCCGCAGTATTTTAACCACACAAAGCATTGCTTTGTTTTATAAAATATATGTTAATTTAGATTAATTCAGATACATGTCACTCTAGGATCACTTTCTTTCTGTCTAGAGGCATTTTTTTAGGACATTCTTTAGAGAAAGTTTGCTGGTGCCAAAGTCTTTCATTTTTTTTCTTTTCCCTGAAATTATCTTTATTTAGGCTTCATTTTTAAAGACAAAAGTTACAGGATGAGAGCTATTTTCTCAATAAATGTTGAGATATACATTGCCTTCTCTGCATCCCTCCCCCTCAGCCACCCTACCACTCTGCTGTTAAGTTGACTCTTTCTCATTTTTACCATTCTATGTCTGGTTGCAGATTTAAAAAAAAAAATCTGTTTAGAATTCATGTTTCTCCTTGAATCTTTTTATTTGTGCATTTTATCAATTCCAGAAATTTCTCGCCTACTTACTTTTTCAAATATTGCCTCTGCCACATGCTATATGTCCTCTCCTTCTGTAATGCCCATTGGATACTCACCAGTCCTCACCTAGCTCAATGGCCCCTCCCTTCTCATATTTCCCCTCTTTTTGCCTCTGGGAATTCTGGATAAATCTTTTGGACTAGTTGATTCATTGTCTCTTCAGCTTTTACTAATTTGCTGTTACACTTCTCAACTTGTTTTTAATTTCAATATGTTTATTTTATTGAAGTTCTCTTTATTTGTGTTTTTCAAGTCAGCTGGGCAGTTTTTATAATTTCCTGTACTGTTTATTCAAGTTTGTCTTTAATTATTTAAAACAGTAAGTATTTTATAATCTGTGTCCCACAATTCCAATATGAAGTCTTTGTGGGTTGACCTCAAAGCTTACACTCATTTGGTTGCAAATGCTCTCAGGGCAGAAGTGGCTTTAATGCAACACCAATGCTCTGGGCTCCTGCCTTCACTTAGGTTTCTTTCTTTCCTTTTTTTTTTTTTTTTTTTTTTGCTTTTGTTGTCGTTGTTTTTCCTTTTTGGAGGCAGGGTCTCACTCTGTCACCCAAGCTGGAATGCAGTGTTGTGATCTTGGCTCACTGCAGTCTTGACTTCTAAAACTAAAACAATCCTCCCACCTCAGCCTCCTGAGTAGCTGTGACTACAGAAGCACACCACCACACCTTTCCAATTTTTTTTATTTTTTGTAGAGGCAGGGTTTTGCCATGTTGCCCAGGCTGGAGGTTTCTGCCTGATAATGCTTAACTCTCTTGTTAGTTGTCTGGTATTTTGAAGGAATTCATTTTTTAATTGACTAGATTTAATCATTCCACAGTGTATATGTACTTCAGAATATCATGTTGTACTTGATAAAAGCATACAATGTTATTTAATTTCAGATAAATAAATGTTTTTTTTAAATATATTAGATCCAATATTTTTAGTTGTGGTCAAAGAGTTTGTCCATGAAATGTAGTCCACTGTATTGTCAGAAAAGGAAGTCCTTGCTTTGAAAGGTTTAATAATTTAGCTGCTCAAGGGCAATGGGCTAGACTAATCTTTCACAAATTTCCCCTATTATGTTTACAGAATTATTACAAGGCATCAAACAATAAGAAATCTAATAAGAGGTAGACTGCTCTGAGTATTTTTCACCTGGAAATTAGGCATTTTGAGTGTTCCTTTAGGCCACTGACATTCTACCATGTGATGTTATCACTTAATTACTTATTGCTTTTCTCACTTGTAATTTAAAATGTAAAAATAATCTTTTACTTATGGCTCCACTTTTCCCATAAATCAAATCTCAGCTAAATGAAGAGTTTCCAGGAAGGACTTCAAAGATAGTCTATACATTCAAAGTACTGTACTAGGTTTACATGGGCTAAATAGCTTTATAGTTAGTTTCCATTGGAAAAATGAGAGCCATTACTAGCAAAAGTCCTTAACCATCTCTTCAGAGAAAGTTTTCATAAGAGATGCTTTAAAAAATAATTAAATGGTAGAATTGCTTTTGTTTTTGTTTTCCATAAGAAACATTCTATACCAGACAGCACAACACAATTTTTTTTTTCCTGCATGGACATTGAATGAGAACTCTTCTACTTAATTGTGACAAATTCATTCAAGCCCAAGACAATATTTTTCATGTTTTCCAAGTGTCTATGATTTCTGTGCATACATTAAGGAGAAAGCACATTTCACAGAAACTAGGGAGAGAAAAACTTCACTAAGCCATTCTGCCTGAGAGGTACAACTAGGCCTTTTTCCTGGTACAGATGAGATGAGAGACTTGGCAAAAACAAGCTTTCTTGTGAGTCATCCTTAATGCCATTGGGAAAATAGGCATTGCATTCCAGTGGACTGGGCAGCTATCAACCCTCACCCCCACAAAATGGAAAAATCTGTAAAGTTCTCTTGATTCCCACAACCAGAGATATTCCTCTTCTCATTCAACACTTTCACTTTGTGACTGCACAACATCTTTTCTGAAAATAGCTTAAGGGTTTGGGACCCAAAAGTCCTAAATTTAAGGGGTTGAAAGAGGTTTAATAGTAAATGTCACATGCATGAATATCCTTTATGCTGTATTTATTCATAAACTAATAGTTGTCATTTATTGAATACTTCCTATGCAGAATGCATTATCTCACTTCTATCATCACAGTATCTTGCCTGTTAACTACCTGATTCCTAACTAATGAATGAAGAAATTTAAAGATAAAGAAAATAGGAAAAAGACCTCAAGGAGCACAAATGCTAGCAAGAGTAAAAGGGAATTCAAACTAAGACTGATTTGACTACAAAGCCCTGGCTTTCAAATATTATACACACTGCCTCTCTTCAAACTTCCTGAGATATTTTTTACAAAACAGAAAAAGGAAATGGGAATTATACTGACTAACAAAATTATCACTTCATTCTAAATTATAAACTTCTATCTGAGACAATGCTATGTGCTTACCAAACTGTGTTGCTGGACCCACAGTTGGTGACTTTTCTCAGCCTTTTTGCAGTTATTTTGGCACCATTCATTGTGTTCTGGCCAGTGGAATGTGGGCAGAGATGGCATGGGCCATGTCCAGGCCTCCTCATGAAACCACTTGTACAATTCTCCATGCCCTCTCTCTACGTTTTGGCAATCTTAGAAGTCAATGGATGAAAGTGGTGGGAGTGACAAAAATGGAAGCAGCAGAGGTTTCTGAAGGACTATGTGGTCAACAGCCCTATCGCCAACTCAGTTGAACACTGATGTGAGAGCTACATACGGGTCTTTATTGCACTGTCAATGATGTTTGTTGTGTTACCACAGTTAGCTTGCATAAACTCACATACTGCCTTTTAACCATAAGAAAGAATATTCATAAAAGCTACTAATGTCATGCTGACATTTACAGTTTCTTCTCTACTTTTAAGGATTCAAGCTTATTCCTAGATTTTATAATTTGTAATAACTACTAGTCTAGTTTAGGAGAAAATGCTTTTGTCAGTCTGTGGAAAATAACAATGTTTTCATCAGGAACATATGAACCATAATTTGTTTTGATGCAAAAATCAATTATACATGAACTCTTTCTTCAACATGTTTTTGTTTTGTTTTGTTTTGTTTTTATAGCAATGCATTCTATCTAAGGACAGACTGGACTGTGGGAATCTAAGTGATACTGTTACTTAAAGCAGCTTAGATCTGAAAGGTTTTCTTATACTTTTGCTACAATTCTTTTAACCAGTTGATATACAGTGCTTTGGCAACATGTAACAAGAATTTAAAAAGAAATATGATTGTGACAAGGTAATTGTAATAGATTCATCAGATCACCTGCAGAGGGAGTGCTGGCCAAGTGTTATGCTTGAAAGCTCTTAAAAAGGGAGTGTGTGGGCAGAATCAGAGGTACTGCAGGAACAAGGAGGAAACCAGAAAGCAAAATTGTCAAGAAACAGGAGAAACTGAAGGCAGATATTAGTGGTACTACAAAGAATAGAGTAGAGCTCCTACTGGTGTCTAGGGTTTTGGAAGTAATCATTAAAATTAATGATGACCAGGAAGGCAGAAAGGACTGCTGTTCTTCATCTTCTTGTACCCTGAAAACTGGGTACCTTATAAGAATGAGTATTTTTTAAGACCCACTCCTCAGCCTTAATATAAGATTTGCAATATATGAATTTGCAAATATTCATTTCCTTATTGATTAAAACCTCTGTTCATGTCTTCATGTTAAGAAGGTGTTAAACAATCCAGTAGTATAGGTGCTATCCCCAGGTATTTTAGATGGAGAGTAAAAGTAAATAAAACAAAATAAACCACACATACCATTCACACTCCAGTGAAGAAAAGAGTTGGTGATGGGTTTACACATTCTTATTGCATAAAATAAGCTATCATTTTGTTATCAACTGTGTTGTAGCATCAGTTGCAATATTCTGGGTCAGCCCAATTTATGAAGCACAATATGTATTCTATACCCAGAATTACTGCTGACTCAAAATACTCTCAGTAAAGGAGTAGCTTAAAGAGCTGATTTTAATTTTCTATTTAGACTCCTACAGTGAATTCATTTTCAGAACTCTATGATACTTTCTCAGTTACAGCTTCATATCTTCACTTTTTAATATGCATAGTATAGATTAGGGTTGGTGTGCAAAAAAAAGAAAGGAACTAACAATTAATTATGATCTTAATTGTGTCTCTCAAGAGGTACACACATCTCTTAATCTAGACAAAAATCAGAGTCTTCTTAAGATAGATCATCATATAAAAATAGGGACTGAAAATGCCTGGAATATATTTCTCTCTGTATCCTCTTCACTACCCTGCTGGTGTTCCTACTCTTATATGTCAGCTTTACCCCTCCTGAGAAGCCATATCTGGCCTCTTCAGGGGGCTCCTTTTCAATCTTATAGCCCTTTGTAGCCACTTTCATTCAGTATCTCAAATTGCATTATATGCTTGTTTTTCTCCTCCTTCACTAAATGGTAGACTCCTAGAAGATAGGAGCCATGATGGCATTTATTTATTTATTTATTTATTTATTCAAAAAGGAGTTCTGCCCTGTCACCCAGGCTGGAGTGCAGTGATGTGATCTTGGTTCACTGCAACCTCCGCCTCCTGGGTTCAAGCGACTCTCCTGCCTCAGCCTCCCAAGTAGCTGGGATTACAGGCACACACCCCTGGCTAACTTTTGTATTTTTTAGTAGAGATGGGGTTTCACTGTGTTGGCCACGCTGATCTTAAACATCTTACCTCAGGTGATCCACCTGCCTCAGCTTCCCAAAGTGCTGGGATTATAGGCATGAGCCACTGCGCCCAGCCCATGATAGCATTTTGACACTTAGTAAAAGTTCGTTCCATGAATATAATACATTTGACTATTTGTTTTGTTTTGTTTTTGTAGTTCTACAAAAATCCAAGAGGCTTGCCTGTGCTTGAATTTTGGTCTTATCAAGAAACACAAAACCTTTGTTCAACAGGTCTGGCCCACTACGATTGTATGTCTACTGAAGCTATCTACCCTGTATGTCAGTATATCAACTGCTAGAAATATTTTTTTCCTTACCTGTAAAGGCAAGTCTGATTTCTTCAACTATGGTATATCCTCAACAGCTCAGTCAATACATGTTTGAAAATTCTGCTGTGTTCACCTATTGCAGGGACACTAAAACAAATACAGCATATTTCCCACACTCAAGGAGCTTATAAATGGCTTGGGAAGGCAGGAAATTTAAATGTAAAAATATAAGCCCCAAGTTATGAAATTAATATTATGATCAATAATTTTAGATTTGTCTAGTGCTTTATAATTTCAAAAGAACATTCATATGTATCATCTCATTCAATACTCACCATGCCTTGGTATATTAGGTCTACCCAAAGTAGGTATATTTCATAAAGTAAACATGTAATTTATTGGTTAAATATGTTAGGTGTCATTCCTATTTTACAAAAGAAGAAACAGAGGCACAGTAAGATTAACAAGACCACATAGCTTACTGGAGAGGTAAAGCCAAGACTGGAAGCAAAGACTGATGGCTCAAATCTAGTTCTCTTTTTACTTTGCCATTTTCCTGCTTATTTCAAGGTGTCAGTGCTAATTTGTTTCTCTCTCCAACACGTCTTCTTAGGCACTTATGCCCACTCTAACAGGAAAACCCTTCTTCCCAAATTCTTTATTGATAGTTATCTAAACATTTGAATATCACAATTGCTTTATCACCAAAAGTGCAGACCAGAATTGGAAACCAAGTTTCTTCCTCTCAAGTGATACCTTTTCCTTGCTTGTTAAAATTATTCGATTCTATTAGCACACAGCCAAAAAAATAGACTAGACAGCAGATTTAGATGTTGCTTTTTTTGTATGTTTAAGGATTTTTCCCTAATATTTTGATTATCGTTCTGTGTGTGTGTGCGTGTTTATGTTTTCTAAATATCAGCTATTACTCTGAATATCAAGAATACAGAATTCTCATTCTGAATTACTAACGTTGCCTCTACCATGTCTACTAAATTAACATCATCATCATCATTGCCATCATCACCATCACCAACCTCCTCCTCATCCTCTTCCTTCTCCTTTCCGTCAACATAGTTAACATTCATTGAGCACTTAACATGTATCAAACACATGGTTGATTCCTTCATTTAATCCTCATAATAGCCCTACTAAGTTAGTATTCCTGTTTCATTTTATGGTTGAGAATACTGAACCCTGGAGAGACTAAATAGCTTTCCTAAAGTCAGACAGCAAGCAAGTTACTTGTCAGGTAAAACTTCAAAGACCTACGTAGACCAGCTTTCCCCATAGAAGATGCATAGCATATTAAAGAAGACTGTAAGTTCTTCAAGGGCAGAGCCTTGCAGATTCTCCTACCACGTGCCCTCAAAACACCCTGCAATTTTCTTGCATGGAAAAATATTATTATACACTTATCACAACTCATTACTATATACTTATTTTTGTAATTATTTGTTTGATGTCCTCCCTCCACCCCCTACCCCTGAATTATTTCTTCAAGGAGGACAAGGACTGGTTCTATAGGGCTTACTTCTGTTTGCTCAGTGCTTAGCAGAGTGCCTAATGTGGTAAGTACTCTACAAATAGCCATTAAATAAATGACTCTTTTTTGGCCCTATTTTTCAAAGCAGCTTCACTGAGGATTTCTTTAGTACACTTAATTAATCTTTTAGTACTCAATGTAAATATCTATGGAGCTCCATTCTGGCAGAAAACAAAAGTACACTGGACCCAGCAAGAGGGTTATTTTGGGTGGTGACCCCAAAAAACTTTACTATACTTTAGCTACAGATACACTTTTTTGAAAGAGAACTGAGTCATCTTTTTAGCAGCTATCTGTTATTTGCATGTTTGGTATGTTTGAAGAAGATGAACTTTCATAAAGTATAGACACCGATATGAATTTCAATAACTTAAATTGTACTTTTCTAAGAAGTATGCTTTTCATGTCAAAAATGAAATGTAGCCTTGTTTTTGCATAGTATATTGGAGTTTTCAGCTAAGCCATGCCTCTCTCTAATCCAATGGCTTAATAAAAAAACTAAATACCTTGAAACTATTTTCCATCAGAAGAAATTTTGAAACTGTGGGGAAGAAGGAATAAAAAGAAATAAAAGCTTTATGTAGGCAGAAGAACTAAGAGGCCATTATGTTAGCCTAATCCAATAGGCTAGTATTTTAAGAGGAATACAATGTATCTATATTATTTATCCCTCTCAATCTTCTACCACAGGGAGGGCAGCTTTGTTAAAGAACAAGTTCAAGGTCACTGCACGATTAAGTTTGGTGTCAGGATGCATCTCTAGGTTTGATGGGAAATTTAAGGCTGAGAGATATTAAGTGGCAACACAGATTATATTGCTGACAAATAACAGAGGTAAATTCAAATTTTGCCCTTTGTGGTCCAAATCCAGGGCTTTTTCTACTACTGGCACTGCTTTTTCATTCAAATCATTTCATGATTAGTCCTTCATGTCAAAAAATGTAAAAAGGTTGGCAATAAAGAATTAGCTCACAGAATTCATTATATATCTTATATGTTATATTAATAGCACAAGCTTTATATAACCGAAAAGGAAGAATTCCATTTCCTCTGCCCAATTCTCACTTTCTTTGTCTCTTTCTCTCTCTTTGGCTGGAGTATGCAGTGGTATAAAGTGTTCTCAGACTCTGTGTGTGTGTGTGTGTGTTTTTAATATCTGATATTTCACCATTCTCAAGTTCATTTTCCAGAAGATATCTTCTATCAGTAGGAACAGATGGTTCAGTTGATTGCTAATAGAACATGGAGATAATTGTTAGTAGGTTAACCTTTAAAACACAGTCCATTTGGGAGTCACTCAGAAACTGCTGTGGTAGTGACACAGCTATTCATGGCATGTAGGCAAGATATCATGTGGTTATTACTCTGTATTCCAGAGCACCAAAGTCATATCCTGCCTCAAATATGTGTACCAAAGACAAAATAAAATGAAGTACTGACAATGCCGTAAAGTCTTTAAACTGTCCCCAGATTCCCTGAGAGCCAATCAGTTGCCTATTACTGTTCATTTGATCTCTATATTTTTTGTATCCTTTACATTCCCACTGCCACCACCCTCATTCAAGCCATGATTGGCTCCAGTCAAATCTTTTGTGCTAGACTACCAAGTGTCCTTATTCCCTCCAACCTCCATTCTTTTCAGTCACTGTTACACGTTGCTCCTTGATTCATCTCCCTAAAAAACCAGCTATGCACTTGTGGGCTCAAAATCCTTCCATGACTCCTACTAGCTTACCCAATTCACATGGCACAATGTCCAAACCCTTCAACTCTAATATCTACTCTTCAGTGTATTTCTCATTCATTTGATTCAGGAGTCTACCCTATACTTCAGCCAGAATTATTGACTTACTGTTCCCATACATCACCTTTGCTTTCACATCTCCCTGACCTCCTACATGTTGGCATTCTGTTTAAAATAATCTTGATAACTCACAGTTCCTATTCGTGCATACTGGAATCCTACCTTCTTTTCAAAGCTAAGTCCAAAGCCACCTCTTCCATTAATCCTACTCCAACATTTTTAACAAAAGATAATCTTCCTCTTCTGATTTTGTATCTAATATTTTTACATCACTCTTATCCTTTCTTTTTTCACTCCATCAACGTTTGCCACACTCCAATCCAGCATCTAATTGCAAATCGTATTATTGCTTTACTGTGTTTATAACCCTTATTGACTTCTCATTGTTCTGGGGAGGAGCAGAAATCTTGCTGTCTATCCTTGCTGGCCTATAACATTCTGCACGATATATCTTTGCATGTTGCCCTCATCTCACTTTCTAATTGCTGCTTTCATCTTCTCAGTCATTCATCTTTTAATAAGACATGCCCTTTTTGTCTTAGGGCCTTCATACCTGCTGTCCCCTCTGTCTAGACACCTCCTTCCCATCTCCACCTTTTCCTACCTAGTTCATTTCTACTCAGCCTTCAAAATTCAATTCAAATAGCACCTAGTTGAGAAAGCTTCCCTTAATCCCTAGACAAATTGAGCACTCCCACCTACTTTTTCATTGCAATACATGCCACAGTCATATGTTTGTTTTCTCAACTAGTATGGAGGGATGGAAACTCTGTCTTATTTCCTATTGGACCCACAGTGCCTAACACAGTCGCTAGATCTATAGATGCTGTTAGGTAAATAGGTGTTCAATAATTTAAATGTAAGTAGAATATACATTAGATATGTATGTATAGGATGACTGAAAGTTTTGTGTTTGCCTTATTTCCTATCTTTCTCACCATGCTGTAAACTCCCTGATTTACTTTTCTATCTGCAACAACTGAACCCTCTATAGTTAGTACATGCAAAGGAAATATGTGTTGAACAACAGAATAAATGAAGGAAGGAAAGAACGTACAAATAAACAGACTAGTAAAACATAAGGTGATAGTCTAATCTTACATATAATTTCCAAATCCTCATGCCTTTTAGAATATTTTAACATTTCTAAACATGAAAAATAACCTAATATTGGCACTTACATTTTGCTGATGTTTATTGAGGGACAAAGAAGGAAGGAAACGAACATAATTACATTATAAGAAGAGGACAGTGTTGATATACAATGTGTAGGTTCAAAGGAAATGAATATCCTCTTTATTCTTGTAATAACGAAGAAGGGGGAGAATAATTCATAAATAGGGACAAGCAAAGGACAAAATGAATGAAAACAGTCCTTGAAGGAAAAAAGAAACAATTGTTTCATTATCTTTCAGTTACAAAAAGAGATCAAAGTATTTATTTGTTTTCTGTTAGCAATTTTCAGTTTAGTGATACAAGGATTGCCTTGTAGCTGTAGTATCTTTCCACAGCCAACCTTAGTATTTTCATCCTTATTTCCTTTTCTCGATGACAATCAGACTCCGGAAGACCAAGCCCCATACATTCACATACTCTTTGCTTCCTATTATCCCTGCCTGACATGCTTTATGTATGACCTTGGGCAAGTCACTTCTGTCTCTTGTACAATGAAGGGGACAGTCTTCTCTGTACGATTTCTTTCATATAGAATATTGTATGATTGGAAGCCTTGCCTTGGTATGAGTTTTGGTCCATGACGGCTGGTGCTTTGATTTCATGCATTCCATATTCACAATCTAGCCTACTGAATTCCAGGAAATCTTCTAAGTGCAAGGTATAAAAGGATAAAACAATGATCTTAGATGACAAAAAAATCTTTGCCTCTCAGAGCTACATTCTAGTAGAAAGAGACAGACAATAAACGAATGAAATGTGCGATATAATAGAGACTAGAAAGTGCTAAGGGGAAAAAGTAGCTGAAGAAGGGGAGTAGGAATGCGATGGGAGTGGTACTGAACAAGTACACAGGGAAGGCCTCACTAAGAGGGTGATATATAAAGACTCGATTCACAATTCACAATTTTCTAGTTGTCTGCCCTTGACTACTGGCAGTTGCTTATAACTTAGTTCAGCTGCATATTTGAGGATCCCTTGCTTCTTTCCCCTAAATCTGACTGTCCCTGTTCATCTCCATTGCCATAACCTTGGTTCCATCTCTGCCATCTCGTGCCAAGACCATGAGCAACGTCCTCCTTCTTGGTCACACTGTTATTATTCACTCTGTATTCCCATCTTCCCTTCTTTTCTGCCATGAGTGTCACCTTCTTTAGAGTGAACCCTGGTGCTACCTGAATTCTGAAAATTCCCCAATTAATTTGCTTATTGATCTCTGACAACTTCCCCTACTGTCCTAGCTGTCACCATACTTAACCCCTTATTTCCTGAATATGCCCATTCCTTAACTCCATATCTACCCACAAACACAGCTCTTTCTTCTCCGTCTGACCTTGCCTTGCCTGTCTACCTAGTAAACTGCTACCTCACCTTTTGTTGTTGTTTTTCTTGTTTTCGTCCCTCTGTTGGCCAGTCTGGAGTGCTGTAGCATGAACAGGGCTTACTGCAGCCTTGACCTTCTGGGCTCAAATGATTCTCCTTACTCAGCCTCCTGAGTAGTTGCAAGTACAGGTATATACCATCATACACTATTAATTTTTGTATTTTTATTTTATTCGTTGCGATGGGGTTTCACCATATTGGCCAGGCTGGTTTTGCACTCCCGGGCTAAAGCAATCTGCTCACCTTGGCTTCCCAAAGTGCTAGGATTACAGGCATGAGCCATCCCACATCCAACCTACCTTCCGTTTAAGGCTCTGTTCAAAGAATGCTTCCTCTTGGCCTGCCTTCCTCACTCCTGGAGGGAGCGAAATTCTTGCTCCTCTGTTCTATTTTTCACGTACCCCTCTGTTGCATTTATTCCATTGTATTGTGATTATTCATTTCCCTGTTTTTCAATAAACTTCTAGAGTACATTCCTTATTCATTCATACTTTGAACTTGGTAAACTCTTAATGAAATTGACAAGGACAGAGGCAATGAGAAGAAGGGGAGGATTAGAGAGGAAAGGGAGACTGTCAGTCAGTTGTCGAAGATGGGCAGCTGATAGATAGGAGAAATCATTGCTTCCTAAAAGCTGTGAATTAGAAGAAACCTTAAAGCGGCCCAAATTCTAAAACTTCAGGTCTCATCATTAACCTATCTTCCGTTAGTCAAGCTCTGACCTTTTGTCCCAATTATCATAACTGGGCTTCTGCACCCCAGCCCCCACCTGGTGCCCCAGTTCTGAGAACTTGCCTTCTGTCTTGCTCCTCTCTGCCTGAATCTCTCTTTTGGAGACCTGCCTAATATGTCAGGCTCTCCAAACCTGGAAGTCCATCTTGCTTTTGTTTCCCCTACCCCTCCCATTCCTCCCTTTTTAATCTCTGCCCTGCCCATGAACCCAGGCAGGTGGCCAGGGCCCTGCTAATCCCTGACAGACTTCCATGATTCTGACTTCTGAGCATTACATGCTCCTGGGTTCTTTCATTGCCATTCACTGCCTGCCTGCTGTGGCCACTCTCTCTCCCATCCCCCATGCCATCTGACTGTTTGGATGACCACCTGCTCTCCAAGGCCATCCTTTTGGATTTCATTCTTTGCCTGTCCCCCTGGCCTGCTTCCTCAGAACCTCTGGACCTAGGTCAGGTTATGTTTTTGTTACTGTTTCTTTCTATTTTTAGATCCTGGACTTAGCTTGCTTCCTACCCTGTTCTGATAGAACTGCTGACACTTTATTTATTTTTTTTTTTTAAAAAGAGGATCTTGAGAATGTCACTGGATTTGTCCACTTTACATATAGCATTTGGATACAGGGATCTTTATTTGAAATGCTAGTCTAAAACTCTCATTTCACAGATAAGGCATTGAAACTGAAAAGGTAAAGTGACTTTTTCAAGGCTGCACAGACAGTCTGTAGCAGAATGACATATAGAGACCAGGCTTCTTGGGTCACAGTCCAGAACTGTCCTTTCACTACATTCTGTCATCACTGCAGACCTACTTTTTGTTGCTTTTGAGATGGAGTTTCACTCTTGTTGCCCAGGCTGGAATGCCATGGCATGATCTCTGCTCACCGCAACCTCCGCCTCCTGGGTTCAAGCGATTCTCCAGCCTCAGCCTCCCAAGTAGCTGGGATTACAGGCGTGTGCCACCACGCCCAGCTAATTTGATATTTTTAGTAGAGATGAGGTTTTTTCACGTTGGTCAGGCTGGTCTCGAACTCCTGACCTCAGGTGATCTGCCCGCCTAGGCCTCCCAAAGTGCTGGGATCACAGGTGTAAGCCACCATGCCCGGTGTCCTACTTTTTACAAATTAGAGAGTACTGCAAAATATGATCACGGAATCACTTGTACGCATCTTGAAGAAACGAGGGTACCAACCTATAGCCAGCACCTTTACAAGTTAAACAGATCCTACTAGATTATCCTTTTTCAAGGACATAGATGTATGTGAAGAACTAGGAGCAGACAACAGCTTTAATTTATCCCATATAGAACAATATTTTACAATTTTTCTTCAGGGTACCAACAAGCTTGGAAAAGATGACCTAGGGATTCAGAGAAATTATCCAATTAAAAGAAGGAAATAAAACAGAAATTAGTTATTAATGAATCAATCATTGAGGCAGAAGGGGTATTCCAAAGGAGACATGCCTGAGACCAATGTGTTTATAAAAAATAATGTAATCTGTGGCCTAGAAGAAGAAATGGAACATATGCCCAATATGTTTGTCTAGTGAAATGACAACTCACACATGTTTATTCAAGACAATTAACCAGTCCCTTGTTGGGTACTCAGGGGTGCATTAAACAAGGTCTTCATCTTGATGAGCTTAAAGTCAATAGGGCATTATAGCTGTGTGTACAAATAATTATAGTTCAAGGTAGAAATGATACAGATAAAAATGCAATGAAATTATTGCAGAGGTGACTTCTTCCTACCTAGTTGGATTAGCAAGAGCTTCATGGAAGCAAGGACATCTGCAACTGCGTAGGTAGCCGGGACCTAATGAGCCATGATAAAATCTTGAGAATTACCCTGGAAGCCACTACTCTTTCACCACTTATATCCAGGCAGTCACCAAGTATCTCAATTTCAATACCTAAAATATTTTACAACTCAGCGTTTTCCCCTGTGCTGCTGTCTTAGTTCAGGGCCACCTCTTTCTCTGTAGATGTCTACAGCAAGGCCCTTGCTCATCTTGCATCTACAATCTCACCTTCCTTCAATTCATCCTCCACACTGCTGACAGAATGATCTTGCTGCTAATCTGATCACGTCACTCTAAAGTTTAAAATCCTCCAATGACTCACCATTTACAAAGGCCTTCAGTGATCTGGCCGCTGTTTACTGCTCAAGTCTCATCTCCTGCTTTTCCTTTCTTTGCACATTATGTTCTAGCGATATTGAATTCCTTGCACTTCCCCCCTCAGAAAGCTTTCCTCTTTTACATCACCATGATTCTGCCCTGGGTGCTTCTCTATTCTGCTCTGCAAACCAGAGTACTAAGCAGAATGCATGATTAACAGACCAGCCATTTAGCAATTAGGATGAATCACATTCACTTCAGGACTCAGAAGGGCCCTTTATGCCACTGGTTCTCTTTTCTCCACAGGATCTCCCTACTAACGGCATGCAAAACCCTAATCAGTAGCAAGAGTGGGTTCTAAACTTTTGTGTGGCTTTTTGTTTGAAGGCTTTTGTCAAGTAGGAGTGGTATTGTCAGCAGGGAAATGTTGAAAGCCGGTATTAGGGAAAGTAATATGATAATAAAAAAAGAAAATTAATATTCCTTAAATACATACATGTTGCACACATAAAATACAATATTTTCTACATGTATCACACTTAATCCTTACAAGAAGTTAAAAATCTTTGTTTCATTTTAAAGATAAAGACAACGAGGTTTATGTAAACTGATTGCTTCTCCAGTTCTTAGTGGGTAGGGAGGAAAGAATCTCAATCAAAGTTTTTTTCTATTCTCACCACCTTATCAGTGCTAGCATTGAAACCATGTCTCCAAATTGCTTTCTGAATCATTCCAGATAAACATGTTTAATTTAGTGTTAGTGCCAGTATATTTTTCTCTGATTATCTGAAATGGCTCATTTGTATATTAAAAATGTAGCACAATTCCTCCCTCCCTTCACCAGGAAGGCCAGAGACGCAAAGACAGAGCACAGACCATACAAGCAGCTTCTAATCTCTCCCTTCTTGAGATGGAGATTAGAAATGTGACTTTCAGAACTCAGGTTGAGTTCCAGAGGCTATTCCATGTAATGTCATCCTTTTAGAGAAAAAATAAATAGAAACAGAAATATCATACAGCACATGAATGACAAAGCCAAGACTGGTTACTCCTAGGCAAGAAGAGCTAATCATTTACTGAACCCTGATGGCTGAGCGCTCTCACATATTGCTTCTGGTAATCTTAACAACAAACATTTGAAGTGGATATTGTTATCTCTACTTGACAATGGAGAAAGTGAGGCCAAGAGAGGTTAAATGATTCATCCCAAGTGGCTCAGAGTGATTAAATGACTCACTCCAAGTCACATATCTGGTTCGGCATGATGGATCAAGGATTAAAACTCAGGACTCACACTGTGGAGCTGATGGCTTCAACCTCATTCCCCATGAGCATTTCCATCTTCATTTTCAAATATCCACAGATATTTGAAATATAGCACAATTCCTCCTAAGACCGATAGCGGTGCTTGTATGAGAGGTGAAAGCCTTGTGACTAGAAAGTCATCAGTCAATTTACACAGCTTCTTTAGTGACTTCTTTCAAAAAAAGAAAAAAAAAAAACATAGAAACACCTAACAATGACTGTACTATATGAACTATGATTTTTAAAAATCACATAAACTTTAAACAATTTTAAGAGTTTATGCATACTATGCTAATGTTCTTAGAATATTGTTACCTATTGGTTTTTCTATAGAATGCCATTTTCCTGTTCATTGTGCTTTAAAAACAGTGACTGCTGATTTCTAAAAATAAAATCAGATAAAACCACATAGCCTGCTCCATACATCTAAACAAACCTAAGAGTTATGCAGTGAAAAGGCAGAAAACACAGCTTTTCAGTAATGAGAGGTAGAATTTCACCATGTGGACAAACACGCATACTGCTAAAGACTACAGAATTTTACTTTTATCATTTAGAAGACTCCAAGGGCAAGAACAAAAACATGAAGTGCTGATTCTAAAAATCCTTGACAAAATACCAGTTTAGAAATTAATATTTATCACATTTTCAGTGTTACTGACACAACAGCTCCTTACATGCTGATGTTTAGGAATACAAATTTGCTGGCACTGTGGACATATATTACCTTTCCAGAAAATAACAAGGTAGGCTGATGCCTTCCTACTCATGATTACTAGAGCTAGAAAACTACCATTAACAGGCAGCAACATTTATGACAAGTAAAATTGAAATCAATGGACCACATACATCTTAGTTGTACACTGATTTAATTAACCATAACGAGAAAATAGGCAATGATTCTGTTATTATTGAAGACAATTTAGAAGACATCTGTGATATACTTTTTGCCTAAATTAACACTTGGATTAATGTAGAAGAAATAAATAAGAGGTGGATGATAGTGAGCTAGGGTTCAATCATTGTCTAATAGAATGAAACACGTTTTCATTTTGTGGTATACAGAGAACATAAGATCATGTCCAGTAGTCCTAAACAAAGAAACTACAGCATCATAGTATTACACAACACATAGCATCACATTTAAAGTATCATTATTATGCCACAGTTATTGATTACTATTTCCTTTGCTTAAGCTTATAAATCCTAGAAAATAAAAATGAACAAACCATAGACTAATTCTTGCTATAGATTTTGGGGACATTTTAGATTTCTTTTCTAGCTGAGTTATTCTTTTGTTCAGCATACCCTGATTGTGCCAAATACTATATGCTTTATTTTATAATCTAATATGACAGAGGAGTGCAAGTTACACACTATTGACATAAAGATTAGATGGAAATGCTATAATGGAGGCATGTGTGAACTCATGCTCCTACATCTGCAATCTTTAGCACCCTATACCTGGGCTCAGCTAAAGTCTGTCCCATAACAGCTAGTAATATTGACAATGGCAATAGTGATGATGATGATGATGAGAATGTGTTGATGATATCAGCAAAAATTGAAACCTACTATGCATGAGACACTGTGTAATGAACTGTTTGTTCACTTAGAACAACCTGAAGAAGTAATTATTATTAATCTCCATTTTAGATGAAGCAACCTAGGCTAGTTGAGATTAAGAGATTGCCCAAGGTAACACAGCTAATAAGTGACAGAGGGTACAAAAAGATAGATCCCAGCCAATATGGACATAAAGCAAACCATACTATAAACTGTCACAGGCCTAAGTGAGGCAGCTGAGTACCAGCCAGCCTTCCCAGCTGGCTGTTTCCAGTTTGCTCTGCTGCCAACCTAAGCATTTGCCTTAAGGCCCCATGGTTTTGAGCTTTAATTTTTCCTCATTCTGCTACATTTCAGTTCCAAGAATAGAGTTTTTACCTTGGATTACTCTAGTGGCCTCTGTTCCAAGGACTGCAGGTCATAGCCCAGCATCTGGGAATTTACCAGAAACCTCTAAGATAACTTCCTGGAATTTATACTCCTCTGTCTAAGATTCCTCCAGTTATCTAAAAACCCAATGGAAAACCCATTGATTCATCTTGGTAACAATGACACCTACTATTACATATTCCTTAGTGTGCATGTCTTCTGGTATAGCTAATTTGAAGTCTAGAGACAAGTCTTTCAATCCTACTAACTGACACAATGCCTAACATTGAATAATGATGAATGAATGTCCAAGTCAGGCTCATAGGCTCAGAAGCCACTGTCTCATTCACTGGATCTATCTCTTGCTGTCAGATGTCTCAGCCTGGATCTACTCCTACATGCAGAACCCACATGGGTCTAGTCCAGTCCTCTCTCTCTCCTTATCTGAATGTCTCATGATTAAACCATCATGTCTCTTCCTGAATCTGCTGATATGAAAGAACAGCAGAAAGCACGGAGTAAATTGTACTAATAATTTAAAGGTGGTATTTGACTTGGGTTTTAAGAAATAATTAAGACCTTCCCAAGAAAAGAGGAGGCATAAGCCAAAGCAGAATATATTTGAGTTGCTGTTGCATTTCAAAAATGCCAAGCAGCCTTGAGAGGTTAAAACATAGAGACAGCAGTTTTGTGGTACCATGAGGGTAGATACCAAAGAGATCCAGAAATGTGATGCTTCCTCACTGTAAACTCACCTGCAAGACACATGAAGCATTCATGGGAATATGAAATAGATATAGTCAAATCTTGAACCTACCTGTTATCAGATTGCTTTTTGTTTTGAGGACCTTTCATACTTAGCACACTCCCTGCAGAGTTCAGTCACAGGTTCTCAGAACACGCTCAATCACGTGCTGACATCAGCTGTCAAATGGGGTATTATTTGAAAATAAGGAATATGATTATCTCTGATGAGGGCAACTCAGTGAACCTTTCCTCCACACTTATCCATCCTTCTCTCTGACAGATATGCTAATGCAGATTTTTTTTTCTTTAGTATAATTATCAATTCAGACATTCTGACTCCTCCAGGAGGAAACTAGCTGAAAGCTGGCTGGGAACCTTCAATTTCATTCAAGGGTATAGGACATTTGTCATATGCTAAGTTTTTTGTTGTTGTTGTTGTGTTTTTTTACGGAGTCTCACTCTCTTGCCCAGGCTGGAGTGCAGTGGCATGATCTTGGCCCACTACAACCTCTGCCTCCCGGGTTCAAGCGATTCTCCTGCCTCAGCCTTCCAAGTAGCTGGGACTACAGGTGGGCACCACCATGCCCAGCTAATTTTTGTATTCTTAGTAGAGATGGGGTTTCAACATGTTGGCCAGGATGGTCTTGATCTCTTGACCTCATGACCCACCTGCCTCGGCCTCCCAAAGTGCTGGCATTACAGGCGTGAGCCACTGCACCTGGCCTTGCTGACTTCTTTTTATCATGATAGCAATACAAACTTCAAAAGCAAACCCAAGCCAGTTTGAGAAAACACCCACCTCTTACATATGCAGAAACCAATTATATGTAATTTCTGCTGTGTTCTTCAATTTTTCATTCTTTTAATCTATAAAATAGGTCATGCTATTGTATACATTCCAGGTCACTTAACTGCTCAGTTTCCTCATCTGTAATACAAGAATTACAATATTAACCTTACAGGACTCTGTGAAAATTAAATGAGTATATCTAAATTAATTAACATAGTACTTGGCAAATGTTTATGGTTATCATTTTATTATAATCATCATTATTAATAAAGTATTCAGGATAGCTTGACTAAACTGAATTGTGATAAACTACTTGCTTATCATAGAAGACAAGATCTATAGGCAGGTAGGTGAATCTGAAATTTCTATTTTCACTATTGATGCACAACCGTAAAGTATATGGCTTATTTCTATTTTTGTACGACAGGGATTCAATCCACAAATTGCCTGAGGGACAAACTTGTACCATATTATTAATATATGTAGTAAATTCCATTCTAGTTTGTTTTGAAATGCATCAGTATTATATCTGGACTGAACGTTTACCTACCTAGATATTATCTGAACAGTTTAGGTGGGCATCCTTTGATCACTCTGTTTAAATCACATATTCAAATGCAGTATATAATCAGGACTGATCTATCTAATGACACTTGAAGAAAATAAAAAAGAAATAAAAACAGTCCTAATATTATGACACTATTTATAAACAATCTCCTAACTCAGGATGCTGCTGCAAAGTAGCTTCTGGCCACTTCCAGGTTTTAATGCCTGAATTAATTACGGAATGATGTCTGATTATGTATTGTATTATGCATAACAAATATAAATTGCATACCTGATTGTTCATAATTGTATTAAAAATATGTATCATTTATCCTTGAAAGTGAAAGACCTTTATCAGGATGGATAAAGCTGTTTGGGAAACAGAGTACAGGTGAAATTAGTAGTCCCCAAATTAATCATTTATCTTATAAAAATGTGAAGGTCATTCTCCACTTTAAGGTACTTCCTGAATTCCTTTAGCAAGGTCTGGCAGCCAAATTTCAATATGCAAAGCAGAGGATTATGCAATGTGCACTATTATTCCCCTAAAGGCAAATAGCTTTTATTTAATAAAGATGTTATTCTAAGAAGCTTTACTGTGGTATTGTCACATACCAGAACTTGTCCTGGAAACGTGATTCTTATTAGTAAGAACAGATGACTTTCTCTATGGGTAGAAGAACTATGGATGTCATTGCATGCACCTGCTAATTTTCCCAGCGTCACAGGCTGATAAGAATCACAATGCAAAATCTATAGACATCATTTATTGAGCATTCTTTCGGGAACTAACTATTGCATTAAACACATGATATTTTTATTATATTTTATGAACCATTATGAACATTAAGTATAAGGCACTAATTAAAGTTTTCTATTCATCTTATATTCATTTTTCCCCAATTTTATAGAAGTATGCCTCAGTAAAGTATTTTTTCTGAAGATTATGCAGCTAGATGAAACAACTGCCAGACTCCAAAGGCTAAGTTCTTTCATTATCAATGAATGCACACTGGCACAATTCTGAGAATTAGGATTCATGATTCCAAAGTGGAGATGTGTCATAGGTATGGCCAGGGCCAGTGACATACCTGGGTCTTCCTCCCACACCCTCAGTTCTGACTCACCTTTATGATAGTCAAGATGGTAATCAGTGGGCAAAACACTTGGGACAAACAGAAATGGACTTCTGTCTCCACTAGTTGTGTGAGCTTTTCCAGGTCATTTTGTTGCTCTCAAACTCATTTTCTCAACCATATAGCAGTGATAATAGTACCTACTTCATCTATGCATTGAGAGGATCAAATAAGGTAATCACATGTTGAATGCTTTACCTAGGGTGCCACATATCATAAGCCATCAATAAACATTAGCTGTTATTGCTGTTATTTTTTTCTTCCTTCTCTAATAATTTTAATTACTATTTTGGGTTTTTGTAAACTAATCATTGGCCTCTCTCCAGTGCTTTCTCCTTTCATTTTAATCTCAAATTCTAAATGTGTAGAACCTAAAACATCAAAAGATTTATAAAACTTCCTTCTCCACTGTGTGCTCCAGCCTTGATACTAATATCCCTTCATGACCATATATTCATACTCTTTTGTTCATTTTAGTCTCTTCAATATACTTGTCAAAAATAAAGTTCACAATATTACTCCTGAGTAACTTAGAAAGAGAGAGAAAGAGATTAACATTCAATGCTCCTTAAGAATTTCTCTAACCAAAAAGAAATTGAATCTCACATTTTCTGTCCAAGAAAATCAGTGTTTGAGGAGATGTGTGCTTTGGGATGTCTATGGATGCACAGCACAACTGGTTTTTTTGTTTGTTTCCCACTTAAGCAAAATGAAACTGTCTTCTTCAAGCACAGTCATTTAAAACAACAGTAACCAACTCCAAAGACTATGAATCAGAGTGAAAGTTCACTAATTTAGACAAACTAGGAGCAAGGATGGTCTGAATTACTGACTACTCTGACAAAAGAACATATTCTGTTAGGTAAGAAGGCAGTATCACCTAATGATTAAAAACATGGGGTTTGTGATAAGACATTTTGGAATTTAAGATCCTGGTCTGTCACTTATTTGTATGATTTTAGCAAAGTCATTTAAGCTCCTGAAGCTTGAGTTTCCATATACATAAAACAGTCCAATTGTTCCAACTCAAGCACTTTTGCTGAAGATTAAATGAGATAACATAAAGCATTACATGAACACAGGGCCTGACACAGTTTATGTGCTCAATAAAAGGTGGTTGTTATTATCAACATTATTATAACCAATATCATCTGCATAACCCTTACAGTAAATAACAGAAATAACTGAAAGAAGCTAATAAAACAATGCCAAATATTGAATTTTGTGTTTTCTTGGGGAGTGGAAAAGAATGGACTGCAATTACTTTATAATTATTGAAATATGAATTTGGATTTGACCAACACTGATGAAGTCGCCACAAAAGCCTATTTAATATGTGAGAAAACAGTCACAGAAATGTGGTTTCCAAGCTTAGGCAGCTAGTTGGTGCACGTCAAGAATGTAGACAGCAACATCGTGTCCAGCACACAGTAAGGGCTCTGTGATTAGTTACTGAATAAACAGATGAATGAAGAATATGATGTGGTTTAGTGGAAACACTGAATTTAGACTTTCTGATGGTGTATATTTTGCTTGGATTTCTTAATTCACACTTACTATATGATCTATGAAAGTCATTTTAAATTCAATTCAGTTTCCCCTCCACTAAAATAGTGATAATAGTATCTGTCCACAGAATTAATGTGAGGTTGAAATGAGACAAAACATGGAAAGTAGCTAGCATTACGCCTGGTACATAGTGAATGCTCAATACATGCTAATTTCCTTCCCTTTTCTCCTTCTACTAAAGTCCATCTCTTTCCCAACTACCACAGCCTTCTTTAAATCATACTTTCCTTTCTCTCCAGCACAATCATCTATTTGCCTTACAGGTCAGTTTGAAAATCTAAGGCTCTTGATAACTTCCTCAGAGTCTACAGCCATTTGCTAGGGTACCACAAACACATACCCTACCCTGACCCATGCCCATCTACTCTGCCCACGTTGCCCCTTTAGTTCTTTAAGATGCCATCTCACAGTCTATGCTCAGCTCTTCATTTCTCACTGGATGCCTCTGCCTTCTTCAAAACAATGACAAAATTCATGAAGACATGTTTTTTCCCCCCACCATTTTATGTATTTTTTTCCAGGCTTTTAAACAGCATTAGAATCTCACTTTATTCAAGAAGACTTTATGGATGAAACATATAAAATTGAACTTCTTTTGTATACTTTAACACCTGGGAATGGACTTCCTATCTCCCTATACCTCAACCAATTATAATCTTAGAGTATCCCTTAATCCTAAATTATATACTTGCTTTACATGTAATATAAATAAATTCCTTGCTATCTATTAATATGCTAAGAGCCAAACTCCATGTCCAAGTTTCTTATAACCATATCTTAAGATAATGTGACTGTGTTCTCTGACCATAAGATTTTAGAGCGTAGTGACTGGTTCATATTCCAAAAGCACTTTAAAAGGAGTTTGCATATGGTGCTACCATATGGTAGCACAGTTCCTTATTTGTGCGTTAGGCTTTTATTCATCTCTGTGTTGCTGATACTTTCCATACATCCTAGCACATAGTAAGACTTACAAGATCCAAACAGAAAGTTATTTTCTAGTTTAGTTCTATGAACAGATAGGGGCTTAAAAGTCCTAATGTGAAGTGACGATGGAAAAGTGGAGATAAAAAGAAGAGCAACAATACTCATCCAGAATAACAGCTGGATGATACATGAAGGACTTTATACACATCTAAATTTAATCCTTATAACAAAACCATGAAGGAGGTATCATTATTTTTAGGGAAGAAAGAAAATGAAATACAGAGTCATTAAATAACTTACTCAAAATTCAATAATAAACAAAGGCCTGAGTTTGAAATCCTAGTGAAGTTCATGCTTTTAACCATTATTGCACAGTATTTTCTTGTCACAATGGATTTTGAATTAGTTATACCATGTCTACCTTCTGTTCACGGAATTAGGTGCTAGCTTTTTACTACTCCATGCAGGGCTTTCCCCAATCTACTCCTACCCTTCCTCTCTAGATGCAACTCTTAGTACCCTCCTCTATACCCTATTCTCAACCTCGAATGAATAAATACACTCAGCTTCCCTAAAATGCTCTTAACCCTTTGCTTTCTGTGTTTTCTCACCCTGGAATGCTGTCCTATCCTCTTCTGCCTATCAAAATCCATTTCCTTCTTTATAATCAGTTAATTGTCCATGTTTTCCATGGAATATTCTCTATTTTTAGATTGGAATAACGTATTCCCTCTCTAGTATATTCAAAACTGTTGGTTTGACTTGGAGGCACAAATTGCTTGCCTGCCTCTTACATTAAAATGTAAACTCCTTGAAGCCAAATGTTCTCTCTTATCTGTCCTGGTACACTTAATGCTTTACACAATGCTTGGCAAACAGAAGTGGAAGTTTTGTAAATATATGAAAAAAAATAACAGAAAAGAGAAAGGGAGAGGGAGAAATAAAGGGGAGAAATAGGGAGACAGAGATAGAGAGATATTATATATTACTCAATTTGGTGGGCTCAGGTAAGGTCTCTGGTGCTTAACTATAACTCAAAACTGCTCTTACTTTGAAATTAAAATGCATTCAAAGTTCCATACATGCTTTCAAAACACTCTTTGTATTCAATAATATCTTCTCAATATCTATCCTTATACCTGGGAGAAATTACATGAACTAATAGCATTTTATCTTCATAAACATTTATGAGCTGTAATATTAGGCAATCACACCAAGTGCTTACAGAAGTAAAATGTATTTATTCTGGACATCATTTAGAACATCCTGAACATACTGTCTCATATACAAAACAACCCTCAAAAGCCCTTCCATTAAAAACACATTTGAGAGACAACAGAAATAGAGTAATAATTCTATGATCATTATTTCTGGACAGACATACAGAAAGAAAGGAAGAAAGTACCCCAAACTATACCATAAATTATCTCTTCAAAACATCCCTCTACAAGACCCCCGTCCCCAGACTAGTGCAGATTTACAGGGAAGGCTCTGTACCCCCTTTAGTGAGAGTACCATCTCAAGTGTGAGGTAATCCTATTATATTCATTGCAATTTCAAGCCTGTGTCCTGAGCTTCCTGCCGACAAAAGGATACCTCATCTTGCTCCTAATTAAGAGCACAACATTCTTCCCAAACTACCTTCATGATTACACACAGCGTGCTTGGCTCTATCAGGCAATACCTTCACACTCTGGAAGAATCAACTGCCTCTTTTTAAATCTGAGATAACCACACCAGAGTTAATTATGTCAATTAAAACCTTTTCCTACACTCAGCAGACGAAACCCATTTCACCAGAACAACACTGGGGCTACAGGAAAGAGAAGCCTTCGTTACAACGAAAGGTAATCACAGATCATGTTTGCCTTAAAAACAAACACACAACACAGGATAAACGAAAGCAAGAGAAAAATCTTGTTCAACCAAAAAGATAATGATCATGTAAACCTTCTTAGTAAAGCATATGGTTACTTTTTTTAAAAACTGAAACAGTGAAACAACTAAAACTCATCCAGATTCTCTTTTGACCATAATATAGCTGAAAGCACAGAGAATAGGCAAGACTGCAGGACCCACACCTTGTGTTAGAAACCAACCTGCTTAGATAACCAGCTCTGTGAAAAGGCAAGTCCCTTTCTTCTCTCAATCTGAATAAAAAAACAATGGAATTTGAATTAGAATATTCCTAAGGCTATCTCTCCATTAACAGTCACTGGGAGCCACATGTCACTTTTACTCAAGAAAATAGTTGGTTCACTTTATTTCACCTAACACCCTTCAGCATCATCAAATGCCCGAGGCATGGAAAGATTATTCAAGCAAAATTTCAGCAGGCAAAACCGTAACATGAGGGTGCTTCCAATCAATCAGGCCTTTAGAATGAGATTTCATTCGCCACTAGTATTTCACTCACTCAGCTCAGGGACCAATGCTTGTGTCCTGATGTTCATCTGTAAAAACCTAATCCTCAATGCAGTGGTATTTGGAGTTGCAGCAGTCCTTAGGGTGGAGCCTCGTGAATGGGATTGGTACACTTATAAGAGAGTTCCCAGACCACTCCCTTCCCCTTCCACCTTGTGAGGTTATAGTGAGAACTCAGCTATCTATGAACCAGGAAGTGAGCTCTCGCCAGATATGGAATCTGCTTGTACCTTGATCTCGGACTTTCCAGCTTCCAGAATTTTGAAGAAATAAATATTGTTGAAGCTACCCTGTTTACGGTGTTTTGTTCCAGCAGCCCAAACTGATTAAGACAGACTTTTATCGTTTATTTATGTCAGCGGATCTCAAAACAGGGGCCCAGAGCAGCAGCAGTATCTGTAAACTTGTTAAGAATGCAAATTCTTCCCTGTTCCTGAGCTTCTGAATCTAAAACTTGCAGGTAGAGTGCAGCAATGTGTATTTTATCAAGAACTCCAGGTGATTTCCGTGCACACTGAAGTTTGAGAATACTGTAAACATCTCCTGAAGCAACTCCTTGTCTGTACTCTTGCTCATCTCTAATACACTCTCCACATTCTGCTACCAGATACGTTTTCCTAAAATCTGAATCTGATCATGTCAACCTCTCTCTCACCTTAAAACCCATCAGTGACACTGTTATTCGATCCTCCATCAAACAATTCAAACTATTTAGATAACAAACCAAACCTTTTACCATCTGGCCCCAGCTGACGTATTCGAAGTCACATCTTCCCATTCCCCTGTGTACCTGCTCTGCTCAGATCAACACGAATCTCCTGCTGCTTCATGAGAAACCCACTCTCTTTGAGGAATCTGTGCTTTGCCCTTTTTTCTCTGCTCAGAATGACTCCCTCACCACATCTGCCTGTCAAACTTCTTCTTACATTAAATATTTTTGAAGCATCATCCCCTCTCTGAGGCTTCTTGTGGCTCCACTCCTTTCTGTCCACTTCTCCTGTAATGCCTCCAAATTGTGTTGAGTCTACAGCACCTCTATAATGCACAACTTTGAAAAATACAAATGAATTGTCATGTTACATGGTCGTCCACTCAAACATCTCTCTCCCTCACTTGCCTGAACTCTTCAGAGTTGAGGAAGTCACTTTGGCAAATTATGTCCCTTTTATTTTTATATAGTTAAATGAGAATACATTATGCATATGTCATTAATTCTAATTACTGTTCACGTTAGTGAATGAATAAATGAATTTAATCTGGAGCACTTACTGTATACAGCACTGTTATGCTCATGATTTACCTCTAGTATCCCTATTTTATAGATTAGAAAAAAACAATAACAACAAAACTGAGCCTCAGAGAACTTAATTACGCTGTTTTAATAGCCTGCCGCAGTTTTGGGCACATTGATGATGCTCTTTAAAATTTATTTGATTGTAAGGTATAGCAATGTTGTCAATCCTCGTTTAAAAAATGCTCTGTCTGAATAAGGGTATGAAGCTGACCATAAAGTCTCTCTCCTTAATGCATATTTAATTCTGGTTTAGATTTGCCAATCAACATTTATAAAGGCAGTTGGAAACTCGCTTTTTATCTTTATAATTAGTTACAAACATTCCATTTTTCCAATTGTATTCTTGTTTGGCATAGCTAAATCATCACAACACTTATTACAATCAAAGTTGTTTTAGTTTAGACCCTCAAATTAATAAATGCTAAGGAAGAGTTTAATTAGCTGAAGCCTAAATTGTCATTATTAATTTACTAGTTATATTACAATACCTTGTAAAACATTTATGTTTCAGTAAATGGAGTACCTACTTTCCAGTGACCACATGGCATAGCTAATTTACTACACAACTAAATATTTAATTACTAATCTTAGTAAAGCTAAAGGTACTTAGTTGGAATTAAATTGCATTACTTGCAACAAAATGCTTAACATCATGACTCCAGACCTATCCAAAGTCACTTCTCCTGCTTTCTTGTTATAAAATCTTATCAAAGTAATAATGGAAGTTGAAGCATTTGTAAGTATTTCTGAAACATTCTCAGAATAACTGTAACAGGTAGATGGAACTATTGTAAATTTGTCAGCACATTTTATGGCAAGTTCAAATGAGGGAGGTCTGAAAATGTTTTCATTAATGTTAAATATTCAGATGGGCATAGAATTTTCATTTGGTATACTGAAAATTCTGGAAATGGATAGTGACGATGGTTGTACAACATTGAAAATGTATTTAATGCCCATAATTCTAAACTTAAACATTATTAAAATGGCAAATTTTATATTATGTTTATATTTTATCACAATAAGACTATATCCAGGTTTGATAACTAAATGACATTTTGTCTCACTTAGCACACTAAGATATATAATAGTTCAACTTAAATTCAATTGTGCCCATATTATACCTGGTACTTGTCTACTGTAACTGATGGGTTAAAATATAAAATCCCAACCAACCTACTTCATCTTTTTATTATCTAAGATGGACTACTTCACAGACTTGTGAAATATTTACTCAACCAATAATGGAAATGTATAAAATCCCTGAACACATCATATTCATATAACATATCATATTCATCAAACTATGTTGCAATTGCTCATTTATGAGTACTGAATAGGCCAGGTTCACCATCATATCCCAGCTTTCCAGCATACTGTGAGGCACCTCTTAAATGAGTACATTTAAGGATTGCTGAGATTATGTCTTCTAATTACTCAAAGTTACTGTCCAGTTTCTTTAAAAAAATAGTCCAGAAAGACATGCTCTTTGCTCAACCAGTGATTAAATAAAATAAATAATAAATAGGTGTGGCATGGAAACATACATAAACAATACACTTTCAAGAACATACAATGTTAATCATAAATGCAAAAGTAAGCCATCTTCTGCTATCTGAATGTGCTTAGCTCCATTAAACAGTCTGTAAATGCAGAGGAACACAATGAAGTATCTATATAATTGAGCAACAAATAGTGAAGCTGGACATTGATTTATTTCCAAAAGCAGAACTGGTGCTTTAGGAAGACAGAAGTTCATTACACTAATTAGAGACCATTGCCCTATCTCCACAGAGGATGCTCTCTTGAGTAGACATCAAAGCAGACACTCTTGGATAGATGCTTTTCAAGTTAATGACTCAACAATCAAATGGAAGTAATCCTAGTATCTCTGGTAAGATCAACTGCCTAAATCAGAGTCACCTTCCAAAAGTACTGCTCAGTGACAGTGAAACTCAAGGTTGCTACATTAGGGCAGAAATGTGCTTGCCCATCCACACTGATATTGCGGAGCATGTGATTACGAAGTTGTTCAAAATAGTCCTACTACAGGTCAAAATCAGAGGCAGAGAATGAGATGAAAGAGTTGGCCAATTATTTGAGAGGTTCCAAAGAATTGTATGCACCCCATAATAACTTTTTAAATGAATTGTCACATTACATTCATTTAAAAAAACGTAATACCAGTTATTCAAAAATATTTACTAAATACTCATAACAACTCTATGAGACAGGCACTATTATTCTCATTTATAGGTGAGGAAAATAAAGCACCCAAGGTTTAAGTAACTTGCTTAAAGTTCCACAGCTAGTAAATGGCAGTGCTGGGATTTGAAACAAGGAAATCTGGATCTAGAAACTGTGTTCCTAAATACTCTACTTTTAGGCACCAATATATTTTAATGGAAGTATTAAAAATAAGAACAGTTTCTTTAAGGCTTTTGTGGGGGTCAGCGGGCAGGGAGCGGTAGAAGGACACTATGGAGATTCACAAGTGCTTCTTAAGAATGTAATCAAACCCGGTGTGTTTTATTCTAATCTTGGAGAACAGGGCTCAGAGAATGAATGATACACCAGGTGGTTTGCAATCAGGCATGATCACAGGCATGATCAAGAATGTTAGGATTCAGCAAATAAGTAAAGGGGGTCTGAGCAAGGCAGAATAAATAAGAGAGAAAAACTGGCATATTGTTTATACTTTCAAGCAGTATAGAGTTTGCTAAGTGTTTGCCTTACTTGCGCATGTTTCTTTTTTCCCAATCTATACCTAAACTTCCCTAGGATAGGGAGCATAGCTGGATCCTTTCTGCATCCATGCGTAATTGTAAGTCCCAGCACAGTATCATTAATAGGACTGTGCAAATAGGTATTTTTTAATACCAAGGGGCAAATGAGTATTTGTTTAATTGTTCATTGACTTCAAGGGCTGCAGATAATTTATTTACTTGAATTTTATTAACCTGGGGTCAGTCTAGGGTCAAGCAGGAAAAATAGATAAGATATGACTTTCAAATTGTTCAGGACAACTAGATAAGTGATTTTAAGAAAGTGGAGTACAAAAAGCATTATTTAATCTGAATTGTACTAGAATTTGTTTTCTAACAGGCATAGTGTAGCTGACAACTGCTAACAAGCATTATTCATCATACTATATTTTATCCTGCTTTTTTCAAAAACACTCACTGAAGAAATGACTGATACTAAAAGAAATTCTTACTTGCATATCATAAAAGCCATTTTCATAAAGCCTTTGCAAATTCTACACATATATAAAGAAAAAACTCAACTTTAATAAAATAATGGATCACATTTGAATTAAACATGATATTAAAAATGTTACACTTGGGAGTTAACAGGATGCTATATGTTGAAAGAAGGAGAGACAAGATCATGCTACAACATCCCCTACCCTTCATAAGTTAAATCTGAGAATATTAAAAATGGTCATAACAATGAAAAGGATTACTTATGGAAAGAAAACGGAAAAGAGAAAGTGATTAGTGAAGATATTTCCCTCTGAAGATCTCAAAACTGTGCATCCCAGAGCAGAGGTAATAAAAATGGCTATTTCTAAGAAATAGATCCAAGGTGGCTCCATTCAGTTCACAGCAGGAACATTCAAAGTAGCAATTAATGCAACCACTGGTGTGGAATTGTTTTCCAAATGCCATCCTGTTGGGTGACTTCTTTTTTTTTTTTTAAATGGAAGCAGGGCACTGAAGTCAAATAAAGTCACATCAGTTAAATACTAAAAATATCTTCAAAGATGATCAATACCACTATTCAAAAATATGAATATAACCACTAATACTTTTGGTTAAATGAAAGAGGATCTTAGCAGCTACTGTTTACCAAAGACTATAAGGGTAGTAGTGCTTGAAACTCCTTGATATGTGATCATGAGAAATAAATGTAAGGGCACACATCTTAGTGGTGCATGGAGCCAATGAGATTGAAGATTGGAATGTGAATATCTAAGTTGAAATCCCCAAAACCTGGCCATCAATATTGGGAGATATTGGATAAAAAAATCTTCCCAAACCTCATATTCCCCAGGGACTCAGCATACTCATTTGAGAAGTATGGGAAGTTATCATAGAATGTGGACTCAGGTCCCAATAGCCTGGGTTAAAATCCTGGCTTTAAAACATGCTAACAGTGCATCTTTGGACATATTAATTGAGCTTTTTTTTTTGCCTTATCTGTAAAAATGTGGATAAAATACTACTTTGCATAAAAGGTCATTGTGAAGATTGCTAAGTTTAGAACATGTCAAATCATAGAGTAGTGACTGGCCCATACTAAAGGCACAATAAATGTTCATTAATGTTACCATTATTATCTATGAAAGGAAGGTCCTTTTCAGTTTTGAACTTCAATGTAACATTACATGGGACTCTTCTCTCTTTTTCCCAAGACTTGAAATAAAGCAACAAAGGCCAGGTGATGCATTTACCAGCTAGAAGATAAGCAATTTGAGTCATTCAGCACATAATACATCCTTTCAAATGAGATGTGATATGTCTTAATTGGCATTCATTAAACAAGAAATTCCTCTCTTAACAGTTGGGTGGTATATTTTGAAAGACAGAAGTATGGGAAAGGCTGGGAGCTGGGGGACAATATTTTACAAGGAGAATCTAGAAAATTATTTAAAAGGAAATAAAAACCTAGAACTCTCTCAGAGTCATCACATTAGCAATTCTCACTTGTTAAAGAAAGATGTTCTTCTTAGTCATCTTCTGCCTCTAGCCAGACAGAGATATAATGACACACCTCCTCATTTTATAAAACCAGGGTGACAGGGTGACAAAGTCCATTCTGAAGCCCAAGGGTATAGTAGAGTAAGAGGCATCACTATTGAAGAGGTAAAAACGATCTTTCATTTTTTCTAGAACTAGGTAGAATATTGAAATGAATGGTAGGAAGGAAGGAAGGAAAAGAAGGAAGGAAAGAAGGAAGAAAGAAGGAAGGAAGGAAGGAAAGAAGGAAGGAAAGAAGAGAGAGAGGGAGGGAAGGAGGAAAGAAAGGAGGTAGGGAAGAAAATGTTTTTACAATATATAGATTGTTCACATGCAGTTTTAATTGAATCAAAAACCCATGAAAAAGTGGTTAGCACCATTTTTTAATACATGAGACCTCTAATAATCAAGGAGATGCAGTCATTTGTTCAATGTCACCCAACCAGTCTTAAAGCCAGATCTAGAGTCTTTCACTGCCTTACTGTTCTTGGGTGGTGTGCCAATAAGAGGATTCACAAAATGGGTAAAAGACAGAAGTCAATGAAGATGACAAAGAACCTATACAAGAATCTTGGGGAAAAAAAAATTAAAGGAGAGTCAGTCCTATGCCAGGATGATGTCCAAATAGGAAAGGAACAAGAAAAAGACTTATTTTTCTCATTATCCTTAAATTTTCCCAAGCAGTATCCCTCCTCCAGCTCCCTTAACCTCAATATACTTTTACCCTTTCCACAGCAAATAAGTTTTCACCTTGCCCATGCTAGAGAATCACCAAAATTTCTGTCAAATCACATAGCTCTGCACTGCTAACAAGCACAGGAATACCATGGACCTCAATACCTCTAACAGTGCTCATTTTCTCACATCTTGCTGCAAACCCTGGTGAAAAGTTACCAGTCCTTCTCATAGCAGAAACTATCTCCAAGACTAACTTGTGACAAACAGTGGAGGATATGGTAGGGAATATCAACTAATTCTGCTTTAAAATCAGGTAACCTAAAATAACAAGTAGGTATGGAAGAGAAAAAAAAGTATTTTGTGAGTTAAATGTATTTTTTGTTTTATCAAGTTTGTTGGGTAGTTTGTATTCATTTCTGCTACTCTGTAGCTTAGACAACTATAAAGACAGCCAAAGTAATCCTCCAAAAGCATTTCATTCATTCCCTTTAACCTCTAGTTCTCCTTTTTAAAAAAAATGTATTACCACTTTAAATAACCTTTCCTAACTCCTTCAAAAGATTGAGTGGTGTAAACCCTGCTGAAGCCATGTGTTTAATACTTTGAGTAAAAAAGAACACTATTTCTAACTGGTAATAGGCTGGCCTTGGGCACTGGAAAACCACTCCTCATTAGAAATCATCATATATATCCACAACAGTGGGAGGCGGTATGGCTTGGGCTGCCATAACAAAATACTAGATGTTAGGTGGCTTAAACAAAAGAAATTTATTTTCTCACAGTTCTGGAGACTGGAAAGTCTAAGATCAAGGTTTTATCAGGGTACAGTTTCCAGTGAGCTCTCTCTCCCTGGCTTGCAGATAACCTCCTTTTCTCCGTCTCCTCATGCAAAGGAGACAAAGATGAAGAAATCTGTCTCTTCCTCTTCTTACAATGCCACCAAGTCTATCAGATTAAGACTGTACCATTATGGCTTCATTTATCTTTACCTCCCAGAAGTCCTACCTCCATATGTAGTCACAATGGGGACTAGAGCTTCAATATATGAATTTGGGGAGGTCACAATTCAGTCTATAGCAGGTAGGATGGAGATTCTCTAAATAACTGGAATTTTAAGATTGAGAGGGTTCAAGCAATACACATTTAATCCTCAACTATAAGCTTGTAATGATGTGGCATGTTGGATAAGGCAGTAGGAAAATTTTAGATTGATGTCATTTTTGGTGGCTGAAGAGGACTCTGGTTTTACGCTAGTTACTGTTTGTTTTACTTCAGTATTAGTGGCATGAAAGGTGAGAAAGAAAGAGAACAAAAGCCTCAAACCCAGTGCTATAAAATATCTCATTATTCCTCTTTCTTCAGAGGAAAAAAGCAATTAAAAAAGAAGAGCCCCCGAGCATGTTTCATCTTGCTCCCATTTTGAAAGTCGGTAGAATCTCCACTACAGTCTTCTTACTAATTGTCAAGGAAGTTCCAGGCCTTTTGTATACAGTCATTGGGCATAAATGTTCTGTTTTTCCCAGTGCTAGGCATTTTGCTAGGTGCTGGGAATACAAAGACAAATGAGTACAAATCCTTTCCTTTAAGGATTCTGCAGTCTTATAGAAAATCAGAATTGGAATCAAAGAATGTTTGAGTTGGAAGGAATCTGCTTGCAGATGAACTCAGGCCCAGGAAAAGTTAGGACACTTAGCCAAGATGGCACAGGTTGTGCGGCAGAGTCAGTTAATACCCAGCCCTACTAACCTGTAATCCAGTCTTAATTCCTATACTGAATACAGCTAAGAGTGTCCCATTCAAGTGAATCATCCAACCAGTTCACTTAGCACCTTCTAGGTGCTAGATGTTCAGACCAAATAGGACAGAATTTATAATGGTTTAATAATTAAAGATTTAATAAGATATTTGAGGAAATAAGACTATCTCATATATAAGCAAATACTACAAGGCATTATTTAAAATGAAATACCTTCTCTAATTGCCTCATTCCTACAATACATGTGCAAATAAGACATGTAGATTATCTGATTATCAAATTTATCTTTACAGTGATAATCAGGCTTAAGCTAATCTTGCTAGATGGGAGAAGGTATCCCTTCATATTCATTACCCAGTGTAATATCACTCAACAATCAGGTAGAGGAATATTATTCTAAAGTTATATTAAGAAAAAGATGCAAATAAAGTTTTGTACTCTAGACTGAAGCAAGGCTATCTGGATATCTGGTTTCCGAAGGACCACAACTGAGAAGTCAGGTCTCATTTCCAGCCTATCTCTTCTTCATATCAGAGGTCCATTCAACTCAAGATGAGTTTAAAGAAGAGCATAGGATATGAGTGGGGCTAGGGTCACAGGCTTTAGATTCAGTAAACCTGTTCCCGAATGCTGGCTCCACCGCTTATGACCTTTGGCAAATCCCATAACATCTTATACCTTAGTCCATCTATTAAATGCAGTTAATAAGAGTACCTCAGAAGGTCGTAGTAAGGATGAAATGAGATGGTACATGCAAAGTGCATGTAATAATGCTCAAGTAAACTGCTTAATACTCATTAGTACAACTAATCACAATTTTACAATGGTTTTGTGACCAACTATCTTGCTCTCCAGCCTACTCTCCCCTTCCTTCACTTTGGCCATTTCTCTGATTCTGTCTACTCTCCCTGACCTCATAAAAGTTGTGCTTTGTGCTCTGCCAGAGTGGGCAGCAGTTCTGAGACCTCAGAACAAGTGCTACTGTCTATTTTGCTGCTTGATTCACCTTCGAGGTGACAGAGGAGAACTGCAGGGCTGCATTCAGCCTGGGCAAACACCTGTCCTCTCTGTCACCGCAGTTAGGCAGACACTGGTGCTGAGTCATGCTGCTGCTCACAACTGAGGAGCTTTGAGAGACTCACAAGCCTCTAAGAAAGGGATCTGAGAGGACAATCTGTTCAGCCTTCTCTCCAGGTCAGACCACTCTTCGATCTACCATGAGGAAAAAATAGACATAAAATGATCACTGAGGACTGGTGAATCTTCAATATCAGGACACTTCTTATGCCTGAGATAAATTTGTTTTGCATTTAAATTCATTTTAAAAATTTATTTTTTATGGGGAAAATAAACTTAGTATATAACTCATTGTAAACATACAGGCTTTTTTATATATAGTATAATATGTATATATATATATACACATACACATACAATATACAGTATATGGAAACATACAGAGGCAGAGTATTATTTACCAGTAAGGAGCTTGAGCTCTAGAATCATACGGAGTGTCTAATCATAGTCACCTACTAGTGATATGTTTTCTCTCTAGAAACTAATAGTAATAATCTCACTGGGTCTTCGTATTCACAGTTCTCAGCTCATGGAACAAATTCAATAAATATTCAATAAATATTAACTATTGTTGTTTAGACATATAAATACATAGCTGGGAGTCTGGAAGACCTCTTAAGCTTTCTGCAATCTAAATAGTTCCAGTGTGGTATCTTTTAATCCATTTCATAATGTTAATTTTCATTTTTTCCTTTATCATTTACCTTCCTAAATTCAGAGCGGGACACATAATACTTGTTGAGTCTGACTTGCACAAGTCAAAATATATGATATGTCTCAGGGTTATGTATAATACTTCTCTATGCAAACTATTATTAATATTACTAAAGAAATAAAAGTAATTTGATAGCAAATATATTTTAAACAGTTTATTTATGTTAACTCATTTTATCTCCAAAGTAATTTCATTCATTCTGCACCATTATGTCATGTATTATTAAAGAACGAACTTTTTTTTTATATTTTAACACCTGTGAAATCAAGATGCATCTTGCAATTCATGCTGTGTTACAGTTTCATTAGCAATCTTTTTTTTTTTTTAGTAATAGATGAAATAATGGTGCGTCTCAAAATTGATGACAACCTCAAATCCATTAAATAACATAGGAAAGACAACTATGTGCCAGGCATTCTTTTAGACTCTAGAAATATGTTGAATGAGATTGAAAAATCATTCATTGCAAATCTACTGAGGATTACAGAAAAATGGAGATAATTAAAACAAATGCACAAGTTGCTGTGGGAACTGAAGATAGATCCATCCTGGGCTTATAGAGGCCAAGACAAGTTTCCTAGTGATGGTGATGTCACCTAAGTCTAGAGTGGAATTAGTGACAGGTACAGCCAGGCTGTAATTAGCTAGTTAGCCAAACAGATTAAGCAAAATCCTGGAAGCTAGAGAGCATGGGCCATTTAGGGATTTGAAAGTAGTTCAGAATTCTGGATTTAAAGTGCTCATAGAAGAGGGGCAAATTGTGATGACAGAGAGGAAAGCAGAGGCCATATCATGACGGGCTTTGTAAATTATATTAAGGGTTTGCACACTACCCTGAGGACACTGGAAATCTACTGAAGCATAAATTTCACTTCTATTTGACCGATGAGAAAACCGAGGCCAGAAAAGCCAAATGACTGACTTCAGGCTGGATAGCAAAGAGCAAGGCTAATGTAATCCCCTCCCTCTAAGTCCTTACTCAAAGCCTGATGCTCTTTATATAATACTAATATCACCAGGACATAATTCTCTTTCCTTGGTCATATTGCCAGCAAATGCATTACTAGTTTATCCTTCATTTTAGTTTATGTTGAATTAATGTGTTTGGTTTAGACAAGGGGGAGAGTAGAACTAGTGTGCTGGTTTTTAGAATGTTTTCCAAGGTGGCCCAGGCATGGTGGCTCACACCTGTAATCCCAGCACTATGGGAGGCTGAGGTGAACTTCTTGAGCCCAGGAGTTCAAGACCAGCCTGTGCAACATGGTGAAACCCCATCTGTACTAAAAATGCAAAAAATTAGCCGGGTGTGGTGGCACGCAGCTGCAGTTCCAGCTACTCGGGAGGCTGAGACATGAGAATTGCTTGAACTGGGTGGTGGATGTTTCAGTGAGCTGAGATCACATCACTGCACTCCAGTCTGGGCCAGAGTGAGATACTGTCAAAATAAAGTTTTCCAAGGTGAATATGGCCTAATATCAGGATAATATAGGCTTAGTTACATCACTCATAGCTTATATATAACTGCCAAGCTATTCTACAGGATTGCAAATATTGATACCAGTCTTTCCTAAATACATCATGAATGTACGTTTCATAAGTACACTTAAAAGATAAATAAATATAAAAATTAAAACAAAAACAAATGAAATAAGCAATATATTGCTGATAGGGAAGTGAAGGCACACAGCTTTTGGTATTTTAATACTCTGTGTATTATTATGTCACCAGAAATCACACTTTCAATTTATCTTAAAAATTCTTTAACTGGCCTTTTAGAGTAAGGCAATCTGGAGATTGACTAAACTAAGTGATTTAAGTTGAAACATGACAACAGGCATACAAGTAAGATGCTAATTTCCGAATTAATTACACAGGGTCAAAACAAAGAAGAAAGGAATAATTAATTTGAATGGAGGTAGTCTATCCCAGCCAGGCAATCTTGATTTCACATTATCACTTTTAAAATAATTTTTTAACGGAATTTGTTGGTACAAATGAACTTTTTAATGAAGGAATAACAAATAATTTCTCGTGTAGCTTTTTTTAGAAAAATGTCAACGTGAATCACCTAACATCTTTGACTTCTTTCAAAAAGAGAGCACATGCACAATTGCCAAGCATTTAGTTCCTTTTTGATAAAAGACATTGTTGGAGTCTATAGGAATAAGCAATGAGTAAAAATGCCAATGTTAAGGTTATACTAATATGACAATTAAAAAGTATTCAAATAGAATAATAGGTGCCCCAGCGTGATGGCTCATGCCTGTAATCCCACACTTTGGGAGGCCAAGGTGGGTGGATCCCTTGAGCTCAGGAGTTCGAGACCACTTTGGGTAACATGGGGAAACCTCACTCGACAAAAATTAGCTAAGTGTAGTGGCACACGCCTGTGGTTCCAGCTACCCAGAAGGCTGAGGTGGGAGGATCACCTGAGCCTGAGGAGGTTGAGGGTGCAGTAAGCAGTGATTGTGCCACTACACTCCAGTCTGAGCTACTGTGAGACTCCGTCTCAAAAAAAAAAAAAAAAATAGGTGGCAAAACAATAAAACAAGTCTGCTACACTTAACCAACAATAGAAGACAAAGAATGTAAAAGAATGTAAAATATTTAACAACAGGAAAGAAAACTGTTTATTCAATATAGTTTAGGTATAGTCTTATCTAAAATAAAGAGGCTGAGTTACAAAATCAGTAACTTTGAGTCTGTAAACCTTATCACTTTGAAATTCTAATATAAAAGAGAGGGACAAGATAAGAAAAGATGAGCAACCTTCTTCAGACAAGACAGATTAGGGGATCCAGGAGAATGATGAGTAGAAGGAAGAAAGCGTCGAGACACAAGGAGTCAGTTTTGGAATACGCTGGGCTGGCTAGGTGCGAATCCCAGCACTGATACTTAGCATGAGTCTTGTGACTTTGGACTAGCTACTCTTCTTTCTAGGATTCAGGAAAAATAATTGCTATTTAATAGAACTGCTGTGATAATTAGATTATATTTTATGTATAAAGAAGCTAATGCATAAGGTGTATAGATATTATCATTAATATTATTATTTTTGTGAGCATTACGATTGGCATTTTGTGATGCTACTGAATTCTATTGACATTAGCTGAGGGAAAACAGTAGGCCAGACAACTAGTAATAAGTCACACTGAGTGTTTAGAATGGCATTTAGTCTTGCACATTCCTAATTATTAATAGCTTTTCAATTAACCCCAACCTTGAGGAAAATACTTTCCAGGTCATACCTGAATGTTGTGAAGGGTTATAATGAGTTCAGGTTGTTTAGAGTGGGAAGAAATAAACTGTTACCTACTGAAAAAAAAATTTTACAGAGGGTACTAAAAATCATAATCATTGTCCATTGTAAAGATATATCTCCCCAACTGCTAAAACATGTTCTTTCACAATTAAATATACTGGCCATTTAAAAAATAAAATTCAATAATAATCTTATTTTATACATCTTCTTCCAGTTGTTGATACACCATGACAACATATCATTAGTAGCACTTTCTATGCCCCACTGTTTTGCAACTATATGATCTCTGATGTTATAAAACTACGCTATGTAAATTAATTCAGCTTGTTATATTATTTGTTAACTCTCTCTTAGCTAAAGTACATTAGCGAACCCTTAGAAAAAATATTAATTTAAAATTATAGGTTTAAATAAACTATATAACAAAATTAGTTATACAAAACAAATGAATAAATTTCCATTCACCAACATTGACTGAGTACCTACAATTTTCAAGGTAACATACCTTTTAATTTATTTCAGGAACTCTGTAAATGTAAATTCAATTAAAAAATACCAAAATGCTATTTCATGTTGCTTATCATGACCTAGTGTTCAAAATTAACTCCTCCTAGCTCTCTTGCTATCACAAAGGCAATAGAGTTAATTTTTCCTTTGGTCTTTATCACTCAGAGAGCAAACCTTCAGTTCTCTAACACAGATTTCCTGATGTGAATGCATCTTACTCTCTTAGTAAGTTAAGTCAATATTTTGAACCCTTAAAATCACATTTAGTTTCTTCTTGCTTCTTTTAAACATAAGCCATCATAGAAATGAATGAGATAGATTGAAGGCCCCTTACTAGCTTCTTAAGAAGCGGAAGCTCATGTTACTTTGTTGTATTAATATCTTTGTAGGTTCTATACACTGAATTTGAGAGAGCTGCTATTTCCCACATTTGGGCCCAAGCTTGAAATAAGTGCTTCTGGGAGATTCAACTTTCTTTGCATACTAATTTGGCATAAGGTATTATCTCCCAGCGGCTTTCAGAGCCATTTGTGGTCTCTGACAGTTCTCTCATCCGTACAGCCTATAATTTTTAAAGGAAGAAAGGGCTTTTCTAAAACATTTTTTCCAATAAAAGACCTACTCTCAAGTCTCCTTCAGAATTACTTGAAAGTCAAAACAAAACACAACCTCAAAAGCCAACTGTTCAATATATATGATATTAGTTGATACATGATAATTAGGCTTGTAATCTTTTTATCTGGGCTATATAGAATGGAGACGAGACCAGTTCTATCCCAATCCTCCCCTCCCCTCCTCCACCAAAAGTGTTGCTAAATAACATGTCAGTCATCATTCTATAATTGTCAGATCTGGACATTCTAGGAGGCTACAGCTCTAAAGTCAGAACTCCAATGATATTCTTTCTTCTCATGCTAAAGGAAAACCATATCTTGTTTCATGACTGGATTCTTGTTCATTTTATCATTTCCACTCTGAAGGAACGAATAGCAAGTTAAAGTGAAGGCATCTTTCTAGGTGAGAGAAAGGACTGTGTCACAGACCTAGAGAGCCATCTCTGGGTCAATCTCATGAGTTTATATAAAGCACTAAAGAGACTGGGCTAAAGATCATATCCTCAGAGGAATATGAAAAATCTGTTTCACAAGATTCTGTTACCTTTGCAAGTTTCCCCAATGCCCATCTTGTTGAATATTGATTCCCTAAATATGACAGTTTGGACAGAGCCCCAGAAAGCACTGGACAAATGAAAGATGTAAGCTATCATCTTTGGTTATCTCCAACGTGTAATATACCTTAGGACTTATAGGCCATTTTAATTTCTCAGAGAACTATAACTAATTAAGTAAGTCCACATAGAGATTCTCTGGAAATGACTGGTCATGCTGAATTCAAGAAATGCAAATCTATTCTCTAAATGGCCACACTACCTGGTTATAAATATAATTCTTGCTCATTGTGAACACTTTTGAAACGATGGCTTAGTGAAAGGATACCAAGCATCCCTGTAGAGTCTGGTCAACCTTACTGAGAGTCCTAGATACATGTTATTAGGACGCACACTGGAGCACATGTACTACAGAAAGGCTCAGGTATATAAATGCCCACTTCAGAACCAAATATTACGATAAATAAAATAATGCAGAATAGCAACAAGTTTACTAGAGAGCTCTCTGAACAAGCAAAAATTGCAGCTGCTCAATTGCTTTCATTCTACGTTATTTAAAGGAATCTTAAGTCTATGTGAAGACGTTTTATCAATTGATGATTTCACCATATATTTTGAATAGCCAATGATCTTGCTTAACCCTTAATGCTCCCCTCTCAAGCAACCTAGACTCTAAGTGTTACCCTTTTTCAAAGTGGCACGGAGCACATTCACAGTGAGAGGCAGGTTCTCACCCCAAGCAAATAAAGACTGCGTCTGTACTCAGACCAATGGTCCAGAGCAGGCAGTTGGCAAACCGGAAAGGTAATTTTCAACCCCACTCATTCCATACCTTCTCTGATTTCGCCTTCCTGGCATTGTGCACGAACCTGCGACCCAGCTTCTTAGCATACCAGATAGAGGCAAACATAGCGATGCTATGAAGGAATTCACAATGAAGCTGCCGCACAATCAACTTCCCACCTCGGCTCAGAGACGAACGGAATCAGGCTGGAGCTGTCACTTGCAGGCTGTTGCTTTCTCAGTTTCTCTCATGCTGGTTAGCCGAGGGAGAGGGTGGGAGGAGGGAGGGGTTGGGGAGAAAAGGCAGTCCTGTTTGGCCAGTCTGCAGGTATATTTACATCCTGCCAGCAGGAGGTCCGGGTGAGGCAGGCGCTGTCTTTGTAGCCAGCTCACACACATCCAGTTGGCTAAGTATTTGTCTGCAGTTCTTCGGCACAGGCACCGTCGCTACCAAACTCCATGTGTGTCAGGAGGAAGGGAAGCTGCAGTCGAGTCTGGAGGCAGCTCACCTCCCGCTCCAGGCTTGGACAGTTACAATCCTCGCTTTGGCTTCCCTCTATCTTGACAGTGCATGCTAGCGGCAGTGGCCACGTAAAGACAGATCCACATACAGCATCGCAGGTAAATTAGCCAATACAGGAATTGCCAGGCATGGGGAAAAGAGCTGCCAGGCAAGGGGAGAGGCAGAACCACCATGAGTCTGGCCCTGCAGCACAAACAGGTGTCCCTGGAACCCAATCCCACTCATATCCCCAACAGGACTCTCAGGGCTGTTAGGGTGGCTGGAAACACAAGTTTCCTTCTCTTGTCCCCTCCCCCAACTCTATTTGGTCCAAGGAATATCACTTCTCTGCCCACCAGCCAGCTTTATCCACAACTTACAAGGTAAATACTTTATTTCTTTAGAGACTGGCCTGAGATTAAGGGCAAAGTGAGCAGGATGAAGTGTTCTCCCAAGTGCTTGACTGAAGGTTCGTCGTTTTACAAGTCATCAGCTTCACCTGTAAAATAACTGAGGCCTCTTTTACAGGATGGTTTTTCGACATAGGTACTGGATGATGGACGGGGGTTTAAATCTAGTGTTAAACTAAAAAGATTAAACTACTCTTTTTTGAATCCCAGGTTTTCTTGTAGTGCCATCCAGTGTTCAGTGGATAACTGAAATAGCACCTTTGGGAAGGTAGATTTATAGCAGCTTTTAAACTGTGCTCCTTTGAAGAATTTTAACACATGATTCTAAAACTATATACTTCCATTATCTTATTAGCGTTTGGATGATCATGTGAGGCACTTTTAAGATAAGGTCAATGCTAAGAGACAACTGTTTCCTTCAATGAGAGACAATGTTTTAGCCCTTTGCCAGTCCTACCAGAGGACAAAAATAAACTGCTCACGGTGGCAAGGAAAGCTTGCCTTCCAGTGGCACACAAACTAGACTCAATATAGTAAATGATTGTCAGCTGATCTGACAGAGGCTCCCTATGAGCACTAAAGAATGAAAGAATATCAACACACTTGCAGACACTTGGAGAAGAACTACCTTCTCCTATCAAAGTCACTTGAAGTCTATTCCCTCAAGAGAGTTTGGTCTACAATCAACAAAAAAGTATATTGCAAACTATGCTGAATACCCTCATAGGCAACTGGAGGTAGAAGAAAACAGTGTAAGATGGGACGCTGGTAGTCAGAAGCCATGTTCATGTTACTCACCAAGGTAACCCTTGTGCCTAGAACAGTGCTTAGGACAACATATTTAATGTATGTTTATTAAAGAAATGAATGATCTTGTTTCTGACCCTGATTCTGCTTCTAATTTATTTCTTTGTTCTTTCTGGGTTCCATGTACCTCATCTGTAAATTAAGAGAATTGGGCAAATATTTTTTAAGGTTGTTTCCTACCCTATGAGTCTATGATCATGATTGTCTTCAAATAATATTGAACAGAAATCTCAAGTGCTCACCAGATACACAGGCTGTGGGGAAATGATTCAGTGTTCTGAAAAGTCAACAGTGGTACCCCTGGGGTAGCCCAGCTTCTTCTACCTCCTTTGGTATGCCTTGCTGCCAACCAGGGTTTGGTTTTTCCATTAGCTATTTCTTAAACTCTATGCTCCTACAAACACTCCTTTCCTTTAATTTCCTTTTGATGCTCTAAGGCAACCCCTGTGCAAATTTCTCCACATTGTACCCTGTACTCTTTGGAGGAAAAGTGCCACAGAAATCCAACGAATAAATACATGGTAACTCCTGCTTAGTTTTCGAAGAGCTACTCAGCAGGACCATAGCTTACCCTATTATTGCTGTGATGTAAAGGTATTTATTATTCTGCACACAAGTTAGTCCAAGACATGTTGTAGTTAAAAGTATATTCAACTAAAATACTAAAGTAAATAAAAAGAATGAGGATAAACAATCCTCCCTAAGCTAATGATAAGAAAATTTTGTTCTTAACACCTTAAGATAGAATCAGATAATAAAGAGGTGAGACAAAATACCTGGAACTTTCAAACCTCTGATATCATAGAGGGAATCAAAGGATGTTAATTTTCTCTGATGGAACTCACAGATCATAATTTTTGGTCTCTTTAAATAATGTTTGCCTTCTTTTCATGAGTTAAGACTTCACAGATCACTAGAACCCGGGCTTGGAGAGATCTTTGATCTTTGATCAGTTTGTTTATTGGTTTTGCCTTTATGTTGAACCTTTAATGACCTTCTTCACACACCTGACCAAGAGGTTTTATACTTTTTTTTTCAGAACAATATCCTCATAAAATAAATTGGCTCTGTCAGCTAAGATTTAGCTTACGACGATAATAACTCTTGTTTCTTAAATAGGCAGTTGGAGGTAGAAAAGACAGTGCAGTTAGGACCCGTGCTCATGTTATGCAAATGCTCAGCAAACTGTAGATATTCAAAGTATATTTGCCAAACGTGTCTATGCCAAAGTAGGAAAATCCACAAACTGGGAAAGACCGGAAGACCCAATAGAAGAATAGCCATAAAATTTTCAGTAGCAAAGTTGCTTGAAAGATGGATATAATGACAACTGAATGAAGTCATTGCCATATTTATACAACCATCTTCCCTGGCTCTCTGTGGGCAGATGTGTCTGCTGTAAAGGTGGCAGCTGCCTACAGTTAATCCTGCTAGTCTCTAACCATTGATCTGCTGATTGAGATAAATAACATTTGCAGCTCTGCTGTGTAAGTAAAACAGATTTTTCAGACACTTTCCATCTGTATATAATCAGTACCTGGACAGACTTTTTCCTTAATTTTTAAAGCCTCTCATATGACAGAAACTATCAGTACAGCTGAGTTTGAGATGCAACATTAATCCTTTTAAGCAGCTTTGGGGTCATGCCTCAACACACACACTATGTGAGCCTCCTCTGAATTATCAAGGTAAATGCAATGTTTAAATCAAGCCATTAAGTATCATACATTTTCTGCCTAGCACATGCATGATTTTCTTTTCAAAATCATCTATAGATAGCAGAGATCATTATTTTTAAAAACAGAGTCAAAATTCAACCTGAGGTTATTAATATCTGGTAGCCTGAAAAGCTGTTTAGTTTCAATGTTGAATATAGACCAAACAAAATACCTAATGAGACATAAATAAGTTAATGTAAAAAATTAATCAAATATTTGATTGGTTTGTTTGTATAGTTGATTTGTATATTTGATAGTCCATTGGCTATCAAAAATAATATCTGATATTAGTAAATTCTTATGAGACAGGACCTTGTCCTGACACTCAGGCTGGAGTGCAGTTGTGTGATCATAGCTCACTGCAGCCTCGAACTCCTAGGTTCAAGTAATCTTCCTCCCTCAGCCTCCAGGGTAAGTAAGACTGCAGGCATGCACTGTCACACTTGGCTAATTTTTTTCTTTTTGTAGAGATGAGGTCTTGCTATGTTTCCCAGGCTGGTCTTGAACTCCTGGCCTCAAGTGATTCTCCTGCCTTGGGTTCTCAAAGTGATTAGCTGATTATTAAACAGCAAGTGTGGAATATATACTACAGAGAATATTTTGGTAAAGAATATATACATAATATTTAACTTCAATTCAGAGGAATGCCAAGGTCTCTACATTAGTTGCTTCTGTACAAAGTAGTAGAAAGGGAAAGATGAAAACATATTTTTTGTTCTATGTATATATGTATCATGTGACTCATCTATATAACATATTCTCATTAGTACTTGTGCGAGTGAAAATGTAAACAATACTTTTCCACAGAAATGTATTGAGTATTTACTACATGTCAATCCTTAAGGGCCTGTAAATGAATAAAGTACAATCCTTTTCTCAAAGAGCCCTATATAGTTGGGGACGCATATGTATAAAGGAATACATTTTAGTGAAGAATGGCCTTGTTATAAATGTATGATTCTCAGGGATAAAATTACTGATTTTCAGCTTTTATATGATATAAACTCACTAATAAATAGCTAAACCTCTCTTCATGTTTTATCACTGTAGACAATAGGAAAAAAACTGACACTAAGAATTTATATGTATATGACAGTCAATGCATACAAAATGACCTGGCTGCAGATGGATATATTTCTGTACCAAAGAAACAGCCAGTTGTAGATAAGTGTGAAAAAAAGATTTCAAGTCACTTCAAATAATAAACCCACTAACTCCAATTATAAATGAACAAAGCCTATGTCTATTTCTCCTCTTCAAATCATCAAAACTCATTCTCCAACATTTGAATATATCACGTGCTTCTTCTTTTATATGTTTAATCATAACATATTTGGCATCAGAAATGTAATGAACCTAATGTAACAGTTACCTACCATCCAGATTTAATAAATGTCAATATTTTGTCATATTTGATTCAGATTAATTTTTTAAGAAAAAAATTCTTTGTAATATAGATAAAATCTCTTCACCCTAGCTTCTCAAATTCATTTCAAAATAAATTTCAGTAAACACTATTGTACCTCTCTCTTTAAGCACATATAACTTTCTTTAGAGCAGGTCATTCAAAACATAATTGGTGGATCATAGAATATCTCCAGCTTTAATGTTAATTCATTACAAATTGTTCTCCAGTTGTATTATTAGTAATTTAAATGAGTAGTTTATATTAGTAGTTTATATGAGTTAAATATTCTGTATAACACAGTGTAATCAGACATGCATGTTTTCCAAACATATATATAATGTTAACTCTTTGAAGTCTTGATGTCCATTTCCTTGATTAATGGTGAGACTTAACATGTGTTCATGTATTTATTGGCTATTTGAACTTCCTTCTGTTCATGCCCCTTGCCCATTTTTAAATAGGGTTATATTTTTCTTATTGACTTGTAGAAGTACTTGATGTATACTGAACACTAATCTTTTATTCTGGGTTTTGAATATATCTCTTTCCAATCCCTGACTTGTTTTAGTTTTATTCATGCAAGCAAAACATTTAAATTGCTTAGAAAGAAAATGAAGTTTTTAAATTTACAGTGAAAGGAACAAGATCATGTCCTTTTCAGGGACATGAATGGAGCTGAAAGCCTTTATCCTCAGCAAACTAATACAGAAACAGAAAACCCAACACTGCATGTTCTCACTTAAAAGTGGGAGCTGAACGATGAGAACACATGGGCACGTGGGGGTGGGGAAACAATACACAGTGGGGCCTATTGGGTGGGGGCAGGGAAAGGGAGAGCATCAGGAAGAACAGCTCACTGGTGCTGAGCTTAATACCTAGGTGATGGGTTGATCTGAACAGCAAACCACCATGGCTCACGTTTCCCTATGTAACAAATCTGCATAACCTGCACATGTACCCCAGAACTTAAAAGTTGATAAAATAAAATATTAAAATAGGAATTTAAAAATAGTAATTTACGGTGGAAGGTTGGAATCTATATTTTCCCCATATGTATGGCTAGTTTTATTTATTTTCTTGCGTACTTATTTAGCTGGTATATAACAATGCTTTTCCTCTTCCTTACTGATTTCTAATGTCCACGACTTATATATCTTTATAATACATATGTGCATATAATTATTTCTTGGCTTTTTAAAAATTATCCTATTTTTATTTACCTGTGCCAGTAAGACATTATGTATGCTTTATAGTAAATACTGATATTTAAAGAGTGATTCGTCCTTTTCACTTGATCTAACTTTTCATGTTAACTTTATAAATTTATACAATTGAGCACTTCTATAATGCCCCTAAAATGTCATATATATCTATATATATATATATATATACACACACATACATACATACATATATATATATATATATATATAAGCTTTAGATATATATAAATTTTATTTTGAGATAGAGTTTCACTTTTGTCACCCATGCTGAAGTGCAATGGTGATTTTGGCTCACTGCAACCTCCACCTCCTAGGTTTAAGTGATTCTTCTGCGTCAGCCTCCGGAGTAGCTGAGAATACAGGCACCCGCCACCACGCCAGCTCATTTTTGTATTTTTAGTAGAGACAGGGTTTCATCATGTTGGCCAGGCTGCCAGGCTGGTCGCAAACTCCTTACCTCAGGTAATCCACCCCACTTGGCTTCTCAAAGTGCTGGGATTACAGGCATGAGCCACCACGCTCGGCCTATCGTATACTATTTTAGTTTTATCTTGTTATAGTAGTTACATTCCCCACCAAATCAGTCATTATTATTATCACCATTATTTTGTTGTTGTTGTGATTAAAGTTTACTCACAATAACTACCAGTTAACTTCTTCATTTTTCAAATCCTAACTCCTCTTTCTGGATCAAATTTTATTCTTACAGATAAAAATATTTTAATAGTATTTTTGTAAAAATCTATAATGTTTAAACATACTCAATCATTTATATTTTCCCTGAGCCGAATGAAAGTAGACTAGACTTTGAATGAGAGTATAGAAAGAGATTTGTAAACTGACAATGATTTTCCCTCAGCACTTTGAAGATATTGGCCAGCCTGCACTATCTTCTGTCATCAATTGTTATGATAAGATGACTGCTGTCAATCTAATTGTTATCTATTATAAGAAATATGTCTTTCTTAATATGGTTTGCATGAAGAATATTTTTTTGCCTTTCTTGAACTGCAGTTTTACTATAATATTTCCTTTTTTTAAAAAAGTCTACATGGAATTTATTATGTTACTTTAATCTGATTATTATTAAAATAAGTCTCAGTTATTAACTCTTCTAAAATTTTTTTTTGCCTCACTCTCATTACTCTCTATAATTCTGTTATTTTTTTTTTCTGGACCATTTTATCTACCCATACTATTCCTTCATATATCTCATGTTTTTTTCTCCTTCCTACTCTGTGCTGCTTTCAGGGTATATCCTCAGATCTAATTACTATTTTCTAATTTCAATTTTAACTTACATTTTAGTTTATTGTTTTTTACTTATCTACAGAGTATTTTTAATCATTTGTTTATACATTTATTTTTATTTTTAGACATTCTATAAATATTTAAAGCTATTGTGTTTTTTTAACTATGATTTTTATTTCTTTCTTTATCATGTTTTTAATCTGACACATACTTACTTTGTAGTCTTTACTATATTTTTATTCCCTAATTTTCCTGAAGGTCTAATCTCATTTGTTTCACTCATGTTTAGTAGTTTCTGCATCCTATTGCACATTTTTTTTTTTTTAAAGACAGGGTTTCAACGTGTTGTCCAGGCTTGTCTTGAACTCCTAACCCTACTCTGAGATGATCTTTAGCAAGATTGTAGTTTCTGTGGGAGTCTCTGGAGCCTTCAGTTGTGCAACTGTTGCTACAGAATAATTTTGCACATCCCTCTGCTAGTTGTCCAGAGATTTCACTAGTCCAAGAGTAGCTTCATATCAATTTTTGTTTTGTCTTGGAGCTACTCTCCCCACACAATAGGTTTGGGTTTAAATTTACTTTTTTTTTTTTTTTATTTCTTTTCCCACTCATAATAGAAAATGTTTCCTTGTTGCTACCCTGGGCTGGTGAGTAGTTTTTTAGAAGTCCTTTCATGAATGAGAATACTTTTATGTTTTCAGTTTCATGCAACAGTCTCAGTTTCATTCCCCTTTCTTTGGTGATCCTAAGGTCGAGTGTCCTGCCCTGAATAGCCATCAAAACCCTACATTCTCCCCCTAAATGCCTTTATTGAGTCCCATATACCCTGGGACAACATAGTCAGTTTAGGATCTCACTGCTCTGGCCATCATTATACCCAAACACAAACAAGTCCAAGCGGCATCCTTCTAAATTAACCCAAAATCAAACTAGATCATTTAACTAGCCTACACATGAGGCTTTAGAGTTTAATAAGCATGTGTGGTAACAATATGTATAAAATTTATCATTAAGTGTTTTATGCAAGAGATTTGGGAAAATCACCTAATTAAAATGCTAGTCAAAAGTCACCATATTATAATAGTTAATTAGCTAAACTTAGGTATAAGATAGAACACCACCATCATTTTTGTAACCTTGGACGAGTTTTGCTAACTTTATAAAATAGGGATTATAATGGAAACTGTATCATAATATTGATAAAAGGAGCAAATGAGATAATACATATACACTATTTGGAGTAGTTCTGGCACTTAGCATGAGTGCAATAAAAAATACTGCTTTTATTTTTATTCATACTGTAATCTTTAATAAAGACAAAAACCGCAATAGTCTAGACAGATAATGCATGCTCAATATTATAAAAAGAAGCAGATAAAAATGATTTCTAAAAACTCTTTATACTGCTGTTTAATCATCCTGTGAGGAAAGTCTACCTTCTTTCTGCTTCAGTCTTTTCTCTCCTTTTATGCCATAATGCAAAGAAAAAAAATCAATTGCAAACCTGTAAAAAATATTTCATAAATGTAAAGTCTTTCAGTTTCCCAAGTGTCTCTTTCTTGAGCCTTATGAATAGCTTTCTTTGTCTTTTTTTTTTTAGAATCTTCCCAGAGCATCAAAAGAAGGCTCATAGGACCTCTCGTAAGAAGAAAAAATTCAAATGGGTCCTGAAGTTAGTTATATAGTAGTTCTGAGTCAACATGCTGTGATGTGCCACCCATGTGTTTAAAATTACATTTTCTTACAATAGAGAAATAGACTGATATGGCAATACCTATCAAAAGGAATAAAGACCTGAGAAGACATAGGTGAGGATCAACGTAGAAAAATATCAAGCCAGTAGTCAAGAAGGAATGGGTAGTTAATGGAACATTAGAACTTTGACTTGTGAGCACAAATGACAATGCATAGATAAGGCCAAAATTATTTTTGAAACAGATACACAGTGCTAAAGATGGATAATTTAATAATTTGGTAACTAAGAATGTAATTCAATATCTTCAAATTCACATGTTCTTCCAAACATGCAATGAACACAGACATTTAAACATCACTCACCTAACCTGAGTGCTTTGGAATGGAAACTTTCTTATTAATTAAAATTCAGTCAGCCTGGTATTCTAGCTATCTCAACAACGAATTATTTTCATAATTCACGGAGGTAGAGTGCTAGTTTTGGAAGCAATAGTCCTAGTTTTAATTTCATTTCCACCACTTGTCACATCTCTGGGTATTAAACTATATAATCAATTCCTTATGAGCTCAAATAATCTATTAGTTCGTGACATTCATGAGATAATAATTAATCAGTGATACAATCAACTCTTAAATCCAATGGTCATTTTTGATGAAGTTGGAGTCTTTCCATACCATCCCTTTAAATCTTCACAAAATTATGATGTTTCCCTGAGATAATCTATACATTTGTACCTTTGAACATGCTGTTTCTGCTGTCTGCAGCCCTACCTATCCACCTTACTTTCTGCTCCTTGTCATTTCATATGTGACAGATCTTGACACAATTTCCAAGATGTGGCTAAATAAATCTCTATGAAATTTTTTCCCAATAACCATATGACAAAGCTAGTAACTCTCTTCTAAGCCCCTTATTGTATGTTGTATATAACTTGGATTTCATTTTTATTTTATTTATTTGTAATTACGTTGAGCTTATGTTTCCCTCTGAATGTCTATGAAACATTCAAGAAAAGTAATGTCCTTTTTCTATTTTTGTATCCTCAGAGATCTACATAGTCCTTTGCACATGGTAGGTAATAATAACTATCTTTTGACTAATTTAATAGATGTTTGCTTAATGAGTGAACAAATGAATGGGCCTATCACTTGAATTCAACAGTTTCACACTCCTAGGAGAAGAAAGGGAGGCACTATATAGAGTCCTACCTAGCATCTGTTACTACCTTCTATTTGTATTTTTACCTTATACTCATCTTCATACTCTAAGAGACAAATCAAGTCATTGCAACAAGGGTTCAAAGTGCCTCAAAAAATACTATTTCTAAAGGTAAATCACTGACACTTACTGATACATAGACCTATAAACTGTCACATTTTTCACTTTGTAATTCCTATCCTTTCATAGGTACAGGTGATCTTTTGCAAAATATAATAAATAAAACCAATTTATACAGTAATAAATAAAATCCCTTTTTATTTTCTTAAAAATGAGACCCACTAATGAAAACATACAAATCATTTCATTTTCCACGCTGCCACCTACGTAAAACAGAAACAGCAGCTGCTGAAATCTTCAATGCCAATGTCAATTACAGATAGTGTTGCTGAAAATATTCCTGATATTAATTGCAACCTCTCTCCAGCTTAAAAAATATATAGTTTTAAAAAATGTGTGATAGCATCATCTTGTTACAGACTTCATGGTTAACTAGAAAGAAAAGGGGAGACTAATTTGCTGCTTGTGTTCTATATGTCAGCTATTTTTACATTAAGCATCTTTACATGAAGTTAAAAGTGCCTTGACTTTAAGAGGCACAAAGTATCTTGTCCAGTAAAGTATTTAACATGCATTATCTTAGTATTAATCTAACATCATCCATTTTTAAAAGGTTTACATACTACCTTTCAAAGGTGTTTACTTAGGTTATTTTAAAACTTAATTTGAATCATTTATTTTAAAAGAGAACTTGTTGCCATGAGAATAAACACAAGAATCTTTTTTCATATATAATAAAAAACCATATAGATAACACAATCAAAATAAAATATCACATTAAGAAGTAAAATAAAAACAAATAATTTAAAAATCAAATTGAAAAGATATTGATGGTTTATACTCAAGTTACAATTTTTTAAGTAATCACATTAAAATTAAAGTATGAGTATGTTTTTAAAACGGTTTGCCATGTACCATCTTAAGTATATCACACTTCAAGAAATATTCTCAACTCATTTTATCCTCATAAAAAATACTTGAGTCAGATAATTACAACTTCCTTTCATAAATTCAGGAAACTAAATTTCAGAGGAATTGACTAACTTATTCAAGGTCATTTGCCTACAGGAATTAAGCTTTGAATCCTGGTTTGCTCCTCACTTGCTTCTAGATTTTCAAATCCTATCTGACTCTCAACATCCTTATCTTTGAGACATAGTGTAACAGTCCAAGAAACGTCATGTGGTAGCTTATGATAGTAAAAAAAAAAAAAGCAGCAAGTTCTATGAGTTCAGATAACATTAGCCCATGAGTTCTAGTGGTGAAGACAGGCTCACTGTGAGAAAAAAAATTTGCAATTAATATTTAATCATGACAAACATGGTCAGAGTTATAAATTAGGGAGAATGATGAAGGTGGTAGAGATAATGGGGGCCTTAATTTAGGGGGATGATGGTAGAAATAAAAGCAAGGAGCAATTAAAAAAAATACATTATTTATTGATGTCCTAGACTAGATTCAGATCCCTGCCCCATTCTCTTAGTAAAATACACTCCTTTTCACAATGTGTATCATGTTGACAATCATCTATTTAATACATGTATTTTTCATGCTTTCTTTGTGGGGCATTCCATGAAAGCAGAGACCATGCCTGTTTATTCATCCTTGTATCCTTTGTGCCTAACAACACGCCTGGTGCATAATAAGTGCTCAAAAAAAAAAAAAGATTTATTTAATTCATGAATGAAAGAAGAAATAACTGAGGAAAGAGAAATTGTAAAATGTATCTGTAACCCAAACATCAGCATCATGCAATACACCCATGTAACAAACCTGCACATGCACCCTTTAATCTATAATAAAAGTTGAAATTATTTTTAGAAAATCTGTAAAATGTGACTCCTCCTTTATTGGCTGAGAAAAAGAGTCCAGCAGCTAAAGATTTGAGCCCAGGGGACTTCAGGATATCTGCCAGACAAAGGAAAAATTTTCATTAGCATGGCCTCTTCTTTCATTATAAATATTTGTATTTCTTACCTTGTCTTTCAATCCTTTTACCTTCTAATTTTTATAGGCTCTATCTGAAACTTGCATTGAAATAATGTCTTAGAAATTTAATTCTCTCACTTGTCATATGTGCTGATTGTTTCTCATAGCGCACAATTTCTATTTAAGGCGTCTACATTTTCTCAGTAAACTCTTCTAAAGCAGATACTTATTTTTTGTTGTTTTTGAAATAGAGAATTTTTTTTGTTTTTGAAGAAGACATTTTTTAGAAATTTTATTTATAGAAAAATTTTATTTTTTTCTAATTCATTGTTTGCTCTAGGGGGTTTATATTGTGCCTAAGGGGATATCCACATTCATGTGAAAAATGAAAGAGGTCATGATATGCTAAGTTTTAGATACATTCAGATTATAAAGCCTCTGAAAAACTCAGGACTATGTATGTCTAATAAGCGATGTGATGAAATAATCCCTCCTCCACTTATTTATTTATTCAACAAATACTAATTTGAGTGTTACTATGCACCAGCCTGTTTATAAGTAATGGGGCCATAATGATGAACAAAACAGAAAAATCCCTACCTCATACAGCTTACATTTTATTGTAGAGAAGAGAAGATAGTACGAAAGATAAATAGAAAAATATAGTCTATTAAATAGTGATACATCTAAAGAGAAAAATAAAGCAAAGAAATGGAATAAAAGGTCTTGGGAATGGTAAAATTTTTTGAAAGGCTTATTAAGGTAAACCTCATCGAAAAATTAACTTTTGAGTAAAAGTCCTAAGGAAGTGAGAGGAAGCCACAGAGACATCTGGGGAAAGAATATGTGAAGACCTTAAGAAGGGACTGTGTGTTCTCACAGAGCTACCAAGTTCTAGATACTTTTTTTTGAAAAAGTAGATGAATCTAGATGAATGAATAAAGAGATATATTCACAGATATTTCTGTGAAATATGGTGGTCATTTTCACTCTCAAGTAAATACGTAGTTGTTTCTCTATTAAATAAACTGAAAGGTTAACCAAAGATGAAGAAGAACAAGGAGGAGAAGGGGAAGGAGAAGGAGAAGGAGAGGAGGAGTTGGAGACTAGGGCTAGTTTATTTCACAACAGTAAGGAGATCAGCATGGCTAAAACAGAATGAGGAGGAAGATGGTTCAAGGTCAGGTCAGAGAGCTGGACAGGTAGGTGAAGGAAGACGTGTGAAAAGCAGATCTTAGCCTCATAGGCTACTGTGGGCAATTTGACTTTTACTGTAAATGAGACAGGAAGCAATCTGAGTGTAATAACATGATATGACTAATGTTTTAATGGGATTACTCCTGCTGCTATCTTGAAAATTTTGACTCCAGGGTGTCAAGGCTGAGAGCAGGGAGAACAGTTAAGAATTATTACAATTATCAAATTCAAAAGGAATAGTAACTTGGAAAAACTAATCAATATGAACATTTTTTAAAAAGTGGCTGGGTTCTGGACAAATTTTGAAGGTAGATCCAACAGAATGTACGCTGCACTAATGTGGTCTATGAGAAAAAGAGGAGTGACACAGATGACTCCAAACATTTTGGCCTGATAAACCAGAAGGGTGATTCATCACCAGCTAAAAGGAAGGCTGTGAATAGAGCAGGTTTTGTAAGAAACATAAGAAGTTAGGTTCTGACAACCCGGTGTACTGGCATGCACCTGTAATTCCAGCTACTCGGGTTGGAGCTTGAGCTCTGGAGTTTGAGTTCAGCTTCAGCAACGTAGCAAGACCCCATTTCCAAATAAATAAATAAATAAAAATTTAAAAAGAATTACAAATGAATGAATCATAAACTCAGAAAAATATGTCTTAAAAAATATAGAAAGAGAGAGAGATCCAAGATGGCTGATTAACAACAGCTCAGGATTGTAGCTCCCAGTGAAAGCGCAGAGAGCGAGTGGATGCCGCACTTTCAGACGAATTTTTGTTGCCCCCAGACTGGGAGATTCCTGGTGGAGGAGCCACACGGGTCGCCAGCATGACATTTTTGGCCGGCACGGCTGTTTTGCCGGCGCCCCGGCACGGCGCTTCTCGGTGCGGAGTATACGGGACGGGGTGCCCTTTGAGTCCAGCTAGGCTGGTCCCATCCCCACAAGGAGAACAGCAATTGGAAGTGCTGAGGACTGAGAGTTTCACAGTAAGCACAGCAGAACCGGGAAGGTCCAGCTCTGCGGGGAAGGGGCGTCCACCAAAGGAAAACGAAGAAACAGAAAAAACTTCATCACCGGGCGGAGAGATCCAAGATGGCTGATTAACAACAGCTCAGGATTGTAGCTCCCAGTGAAAGCACAGAGAGCTAGTGGACGCCGCAATTTCAGATGAATTTCTGTGGAACACAAACTGGGAAATTCCCGGTGGAGGAGCCACACGGGTTCCCAGCGTGACTCTTTAGGCCGGCGCAGCTGTTTTGCCTGCACCCCGGCGCGGCGCAGCACTTCTCAGTGTAGAGTATATGCAACTGGGTGCCCCTTGAGTGGGGCTCAGCTGGTCCCATCCCCACAAGGAGAACAGCAATTGGAAGCGCTGAGGACTGAGAGTTTCACAGTAAGCACAGCTGAACCTGGGAAGGCCTAGCTCTGTGGGGAAAGGGCGTCCGACGAAGGAAAACTAAGAAACAGAAAAAACTTCATCACCAACAAGCCGGACGTCCACTCAGACCCAATCTGAAAGTCTGCAATTACAAAGATGACAGGTGGATAAATCCACAAAAATGGGAAGAAACCAGTGCAAAAAGGCTCAGAACACCCAAAATCAGAATGCCTCTCCTCCTACAGGGGATCGCAGCTCCTCATCAGCAAGAGAACAAGGCATGACAGAGAATGAGTGCAATGAACTGGCAGAATCAGGCTTCCGAAGGTGGATAATAAGAAACTTCTGTGAGCTAAAAGAACATGTACTAACCCAATGCAAAGAAACTAAGAACCTTGAAAGAAGATTTAACGAAATGCTAACGAAAATGGACAACTTAGAGAGGAATATAAATGAATTGATGGAGCTGAAAAACACAACAC